>CANXYC010088150.1:0-19298 GCA_948193065.1 Aleurites moluccanus | reverse complement strand
AGTAAAGACATGCATGCTAGATGGTGTCAATTCCTGCAGAAGTTTCCATTCAGACTACATCACAAGTCAGGAGTGCATAATGTGGTGGCAGATGCGCTTAGTCGGCGGGCTGGCTTGTTAATCACCTTGAGCCAGGAAATTCTAGGGTTTGATCAATTGAAGGACTGTTATGTTGGTGATGATGATTTTGGGCAGATTTGGGAGACATGTTCAACTGGTCAACCTATGCAGGAGTTCTTTGTACAGGATGGGTATTTAATGCGAGGAAATCAGCTTTGCCTTCCTCGAACATCATTGCGAGAGAAGGTGATTCGAGATTTACATGCCGGTGGTTTAGCCACACATTTGGGCTGTGATAAAACTGTTGCTGCAGTCCGGGAGAGATTTTATTGGCCTCAACTGCTTAGAGATGTGACTAAGTATGTGAAGAAGTGTTATGTCTGTCAAACTGCCAAGGGCCAGTCTAAAAATACTGGGTTTTACATACCCCTGCCTGTTCCTGAAAATATATGAAAAAAATTGTCAATGGATTTTGTATTGGGCTTGCCTCGAACACAAAGGGGAGCATATTCTGTATTTGTTGTTGTTGACAGGTTTTCTAGTGTGGCTAGATTATTTTTCAAGGAAGTAGTCCGTTTGCATGAGGTACCCAGGAGTATTACTTCAAACAGAGATAGCAAGTTTCTTGGTCATTTTTGGAGGACTTTGTGAAAGCTGTTTAATTCATCATTGAACTTCAGTAGCACAGCCCATCCCCAAACTGATGGTCAAACAGAGGTGGTCAACAGGACGTTAGGAAATTTGATTCACAGTATTTGTGGTGACAAGCCAAAGCAGTGGGACGTTGCTTTATCATAGGCATAATTCGCATACAACAATGCAGTCCATAGTGCTACTGGTAAATCTTCATTTTCTATTGTTTATACTAAAGCGCCTCAGCACACTCTAGACTTGGTTTAGCTGTCTAAACAAATAGGTAAGAGTGTAGCAGCGGATCACATGGCTAAGCAAGTGGTTGAAGTACACAAGGAAGTCATGCAGAAACTAGAAGAGGCTAACCAAAAGTATAAGAAAGCTGCTGACAAGCATAAAAGGGAACAAATTTTCTCTGTTGGAGATCAGGTTATGGTGTTCTTTAGGCGTGAAAGGTTTCCAGTTGGATCATACAGTAAGCTGCAGCCAAAAAAATATGGGCCTTTCACCATCACCAAGAAGATCAATGACAATGCCTATGTTATAGATCTTCCAAAGAACATGGAAATTTCCAACGCTTTTAATATTGCAGACTTGTCTCTTTTCCATGATTCTGATGAGCCGTTATATCCAGATGCTAAGCCCAACTCGAGAACGAGTTTTTTCCAAGTGGAGGAGACTGATGTGGAGAGTGTTTGCTTCGAATTCTTGGACCGCTTAGATAAGAAGAAACAGAAATAGAAACCCAAGTAGTTTATGGGCCAGTTGGATCGGGACCCGTTTGGCCTTCTGAGAGCAGCTTCATTTGGGCCTTTATCGGCCATAGTTCAAAGGGGAAACGACCCAGCAAATCAAACTCATTGCTAAAGAGATGAGCGACAGTCTTTTTAGGTCAAATTTCAATATTTAGGCATTCGTTTTGGCAGTTTTATGTTTTTATCTATTTTTGGTAGTTTTTGTTCCCTTTTTTAATTTAGGTAGAAAAATCTATTGGTATATTTTTTTCTTTTTAAGGCAGTTATTATGTAATATTTTTATTTTCATTATGATGTAGATTTGGTGATTTATTTCCTTTTCGAAATATATTACCAAATTAGCCTTTTGAGATTTTGTTAAGTTTATTCTCTATAAATAGCTTGTAAAACTTTAGGGTTCGACAGTTTTTTTTTATTAATAAAACATTCAGTTCTCTATTTTGAGTTTCACACTCTTATTTGAACACTTACACGCTGCGTCAATAAGAGAGTTTGATTCTCTTAAATTATTCTGTTATCAATAGTTAAATAAAAAGATTAATTTTCAAAAATTAATTTAATTAATAAGAATGTTTGATTATCTTCTTACTAATCTAGCTAATATCTAAAAAATAATTCTAAAATCAAACTAATTATGAGAGAATGTCCTTGAACATATGTTCATTTGAATAAGAAATTTAATTTTCATTTATGCGTAGATTAATTTGAGAAATTTTTAATCATTTAGATTAAAAAAAAATACATATAAAGAGATTAAAAAGTTGAAATTCAAACAATCATTTCCATTTAATATTTTAAAAAAATGTAATGATGAATTTATTTCATAATATATATATATATATCAAAAGTAATCATCTTGAGAATTTGAAGTTTTGAATTTATATATATATATATATATATATATTGAGAATTTGAAGTTATATATATATTATCAGAAGTAATCATCTTGAGAATTTGAAGTTATATATATATATATATAACTTCAAATTCTCAAGATGATTACTTCTGATAATTTCTTATTGATGTAGAAGCGACTTAAGATTCTTGGCTATGTTTGTATATATAAATTATGATGAGGCATCATTTTGACTGTGAATACTGAGACCTCTTCATGGGTGGAAATTAGAATAAATGTCAGATTAGATTAATTAGAGACTCTATCCTGTGAACCCATTACCATATCCAATCAATCAAATCCAATAGCGGAGTATATATGCATACTATTATTTATTCTATTTTTAAAATTTAAATAATATTTAATAAATAAATAAAAAATAAAAATTTCCACGTATAACTTGAAATTATAATTATCATAATAAAATACAATTCTATTAATGTTTTTTTTTATCCAGCTCATCTTTTATATTATTTATTTATATTTCTATAATATAATTATTTTATAATTATTTTTTATCTAAAATAACTGCTCTTAGGTCCCGTTTAATTTAATTATTCGTAATATCTATTAGTTATTGTTGATAACTGTTGATTGATAGTTGGTAATTATTATCTAATAGTTAATTATTATACGTGTTTAGTAAAATTATTATTAATTATTAGTTGTTACTATATTCAATAATCATTAATAATAAATATTAATATTTATTTTTTTATTTAAATATTATTTTTAAAAAATAATTTAATTTTTTTAATTTTAAAATGCTAGAGCTTTTTTGAAAAAGTTTTAAATTAAAACTTTTAAAAATACTTATTTTTTAGTTATCTAAGAAGTACCAAACAATTAACACATGTTAATAATCAAACATTATGATATATCTATTAGAAATAAAATTTTTTTATTAAATATTCACTTAATGAGTACTCTTAAAATACTCGGTAGTAAAATTGTTTTTTATTTATGTCAATGACATTATTCACAAATATATATATATATATATATTATTATCATACTGTGAGACACAAGCTAATTAATCATAGTGTCATATTTATGAACATACAAATTACTAATAAAAAAAATAATAAGAGGTAGTGTATTAAGTAATTGTTGTAGCTAGTATCAAAATTAAAAGCATCAACCATTTAAAAACTAATAAATAGAATACGATATGATGTTTGGATGGTTTGAGTATATTTAGAGTATAAAAAAATATATATGAATACAATTTGTTTGAATAATAAAGTTAATTTTGATGATACCTAAGCTACTAAAATTTCACTTTCTAGACAATATTTACTCTCTATTAATGCAAAAGAAAAAATATGAAAAACATTTAAGAAATTATAAAGCTAATTGTATTATATGGTTATTGTGTCTGATCTATTCATTATAACTATTTAAACCAATTCAAACCATCATATTTCTTTATAATAATCATGTCTTTTAATGACAATTTTTAAATCATTGTGACTATTAGTACAAGACACTAGTTAACTACCATTTTAAAAGTGTACAACAATCCCTATTCTTATTGGTAAGCAGTGTAAACATCCACACATATAACTCAATACGCTATAAATTTTCACACATAGGTGACACATTATAGGCTTTCTGTTTGTATCCCTTTGCAAGTATTTGGAGCCAAGCCCTTGAAGTGGCCACACTTCCCACTAGGTAGATCTATTTACAGTACCCCATAATTTTAGTACTTGGACAGACAAAGGATAGATCTATTAAAAGTTTGAAGTCACCCTTTTCCTTTGCTAATGTCGGTATCAAGCACTACTTTGCCTCGGAATGTATTATAAATATTTAATATAGTGCTTGCAGTTACTCTTCGACTCTGTGAATTCAAGACTTGCTGTGATATCTAGTGTCAAGTTGAGTTTCCATCATTTGATGATTTGACACAATGAGCTTGAGACCCATCCTTCTTCACGTTTTGTTTACCACGTCTCTTGGCAATGCCTTGGCAAAGGGATCAACAAAATGTTGGGTTGAACGCATAAACTCAACTGTAATTACACCATTTGAGATTAAATCTCTAACATAATTATGTATGACTTTTCATTATATACATGACTATAAACTCTTGATAGTGTTGCTTCACTATCACAATGAATTGAAATTGGTGCAAATGGTTTAGACCATAATGATACTTCATATAACAAATCACAAAGTCATTCTGCTTCTCTACTAGTTGAAGTTAATGCTATAAATTCAGCAGCCATAATGGAGTCTGCTATGCATATTTGTTAGAATCCTAAAATATCTCATCGCCTCCAAGCATAAATATCTAACCACTAGTGTTTACATGATCCTCATGAATAATAATCCAACTTACATCTGAAAATTCTTCTGGCACCGAAGGATAACCATCATAATTTGTGCCATAACTCAGTGTTTTCTTTAGGTACTTTAATCTTCTTCTTGTAATATCCCAATGCAAATCACCTAGGTTGCTTTTCTACCTATTTAATTTTTCAACTGCATAAACTGTATCAGGTCTTGTACACGTCATATTGGACATTATTTCTTTGTTTTTCTTCAATCACAAGGACTTTTGAGATTTGAGATTGCTATCTAAACCATATATATTCATAATAACTATCTAAACTTATTCAAGGATAAATTAAAAAATTTTAAGAATGGGGTATAATTCTATATCAATAAGATTTAATATCATTATTTACATAATAAATACAAATTAAATTAGGAAATGACGCATAAAATAATAAAAGGACTAACATAATTATGTTGTCTGAAAAATAATTCTCTTAAAATTTATTATTTTTCCTTTTTATTAATTAAGTACTAGTCTGAAAACTTCTATCAATTTATCTGTGAATTTTATAAATTTTTTTTTAATATTATTGGCTTGAAAATTAAAACTAAAGTTTTAACCTTGTGCATATAAATAATTCTCTCTCTAATTAGAATTTTATTATTATTCTAATGAAATTTAAAACTTACAATTAAATCATTAAATTAATATTAATATTATAATTTAATAAAATTATAAATTCAAATTATAAAATTTACTTTATGCAAATTATTATTGTAAAAAAAATTCAAATTTAATTATGATTGAAATTAGAATTTTAAGTATAAATGAAAAATATTTCAGTATTTTTATATAATTTTAATGATAAAATAAATGAAATGACTAATTATATTAAATGAATAAAAATATATGGATTAACTAGAAAATTTTTTAAAAAATAAAAAATAAAATATTAATTATATCAAATTTTACATATTAAAATATAATTCATCAAAAATTTAAAAAAAATAAAATAAAAATTCAAAATTCAAGAGGAAGCATGCGCCTAATCTTACCAAGCATTGATTCGTCTCCGTATCTATTTGTTATAGATATTTCTATTAATGACAACATCTAAGAAGGTTAGGTTACATGGATTAAACATTATTTCCCTATAAAAAATTTGCTGAAAGATTAGATTATTCATAATGATAATACTGATGAAGCAGCCTTTGAATAGACTTGCGAAACTCGCAATAAGTAAATTTCAATTTCCCTTTCTCGTTTGCTTATGATAGGGTGACACAAATATATATATATATATATATAATTAGATGAAAATATTAAATAATTAAAAAATAGTTAATACAAAAGTTTTTAGACCAATAATAATAAAAAAGAAAAAAAAGTTCTCCTGAAATATTTTTTTTTACACCAATTGAAAGAAATTATGTACAAGAAATCAATTTAATTAATAAAATTTAATTTAATTAATGATAAAATATATGTATTTAGAATAAATTAGAATTTTATTGTTTAAAATAATTGAAAAATTAAAAATTTGAAAATTTTGAGCTTTTAAACAAGTGCTCTCTACTGTAAAATTGCAAAAAATCTATAGAGGTGATCACAGGTGGGTTTCGATTTTCATCATAGTTTCAACATAGATAAAATAATAATAAAAAGGTAAAAGTTTTATATTTTACCAGATCCGATTGGTTCTTCGTCAAGGAGAATAGGGAACCAACTGGGAATCTATTATTTTAGTTCGGAACCGCCCTTAGTTGAGTCTGTAAGTGAATTTGTTTGATTAATACAAATTGGAGGCTCATCTTATTACTTGAGAAAAGGACAACATTATCTTTGCTGAAAGTGACATTATAATTAGAGAATTATAATAAGGGTATTACTATTTCTATATTTTATATTACTATTATTATAATTAATTAATGTGATAAAATAAATTTAGAAATAAATTATAATTTTGATTTTAATATTTAATTCTAAAAATATAATAATTTTTAATATTTTTTGAAATATAATTTTGATCATAAAATTATTAAAAATTGAAAATCCGCCCCTCCCATATTAACTAAAAAATAATTATCAAATTATAATTTAGTTTTTAAAATTTTATCTAATTAAAAAAAATAATTTTTTAAATTAAATATAAAAAATAAAATAAAATAATAATTAAATAAAAAATTATTTAATTTAATTAAAATTAAAATAAATATTATTTTTAATTAAAATTACCTTTTGTTTAATTAAAATAATTATTTTTTTAACTATTTACTTTTCTAAAATTAAAATAAATAAGATTATTTTTTTAATTATTTAATTTATTTTTTATTTTAATATATTAGATTAAAATAATTAATTTCAATTTAATTATTTAATGTATTTTCTTATTTTTATATATTTGATTAAAAAATATTTTTGTATATTAAAATAAAATTATTTTATAAATATGCAAAAAATAATTTTATTTAATCAAATATAAAAAATAAGGAAATAAATTAATTTTAATAATTAATTATTTTAATTAAATAAAATTAATTTATATTAATTTTAAATTAAAATATAAAAAATAAATAAAAAATTATGTATGAATATTTTGTACAAAAAATTAGTCATATATGTTTTTGAATATTCTAATTTTAATTATTAAATAAAAAAAATAAGAAAATATAAAAAAAAAAATAAAGAATATGATGATATTTTAATGATGAAAATATTTAGTTCTTTTATTTTGTCAAGAAACATGATCATTCTGTTTATTTTTTTTTCATTAAATTTTATTAAAATAATTAAAAATGTATCTTATATATATATAAATATAAAAGAAAAATCATATATTTTTAATTATTTTAATTTTAACTAAATAAAAAATATTTTTTTATTAAATATATAAAATTAATTTTCAAATATATTAAATAAGAAAATAAATTAAATAATTAAAAAAGTAATTTTTTTTATTTTAATTTTAGAAAAGTAAATAGCTGGGTAAAAATTAATTATTTTAATTAAACAAAAAGTAATTTTAATTAAAAATAATATTTATTTTAATTTTAATTAAATAAAATAATTAAATTTTATTTAATTATTATTTTATTTTATTTTTTGTATATTTAATTTAAAAAATTATTTTTTATAATTAGATAAAATTTTAAGGACTAAATTATAATTTTTCAATTATTTTTTAGTATATGAGGAGCTCAGATATAGAAGCTAACAAAAAGAGGGGACGAATTTTCAGGTTTCAATAACGTTATTGTTAAAATTATACTTTAAAAAATATTAAAAATCGATATGCTTCTAAAACTAAATATTAGTATCAAAATTATATTTTATCCCATAAACTTATTAGAAAATAAATGCCCTTATAATAATTAAAATGTTTAAAGAATCTATTACTCTTTCAATTCTCACAACAAACGTTCACAATTATTAAGAAAATTTTCTTTATCTATTTTAACATTTCTAATTCATTTATTACTTTAATTTTCATTTATTTTTCTGATTCTCTCACATTTTATATCTCTTAATTATTATATTTTTTTTCAACACATTTTTAATAAGGATATTATTATAATATTAAAATAAAATATAATTTAAATTAAGAAATAATATAATTAATCTGGAACATATTAAAAAAGAAATTATGATGTTTATTGTGGGATACGTGGAGTATTATACTCCCTCCGTAAAAAAAAAATATTATTTCATTTTATATGTGAATTAAGAAATTTAGTTATTTTTAATTTATCACGTTAATTTTGTTATTTTCTTTCTAAAATATTCCTATTTAAAATATTTCTATTATATAATTTTTAATATTTTTTTTATTTTTCAATATTTATAATAATTAAAGTACTCCTATTTTTAGTTAAATTTATAATTTTAATATAAAAAAAAATAAAAATATAATTGATATGTTTGATGATATTGATGTGAATTAATGAAATAAATATTTGACATTTAATTACTAAACTAACATTTAAAAAAAGAAATAAGACTATTTTAAAACAGATAAAAAAAGAAAATATGATTATTTTTTAAATGGAATAATGTATAAATAGAAATTATAATAAAGCTTAGCTATCCATTTCAAAGAAAGAAAGTAGAAATTAATAAAAGGAAAGCAGACAGGCAATGTGGTCGGTTTGAAATGTGGCGTTGGAAAATTGAAACAAGGCAAAAGCTACATTTTTGGTGATAGAAGGTCATCCTGGGACCATTCTTGGCCATCTTGAATACTCCAATCTATCTAACTTTTTTTCAAATCTATATTTTCTTGCTCTGTAATCTCAGCTAGTTCAGTTCACCCCTAATCTAGTTGGTTAGGTTGAGATCATGAAATCAAGAAATTGCAGGATCGGATTTGGCTATGTGCAGAAAATATTTTATAAATACTTAATTTATTTTCTATTTGTATTGAATTGTAATATTTATCCGTTTAATTCTAGATATTTCATATCGTTATGTATGATCTCTTGAAAAAAAAAAAAAAACTATTTATCCATGGAGAAAGAAACCCAAGGGCATATCTCTGCCCAATTGAGTAGCTATGGACCTATTGATTTGAACCTTCTTTTGACCCTTTCATCATGGAATCAACAGAGAGCCACACTGCAAAAGAAAGCAAGAATAATCCAAAGCCACACTCAGTAATTTATTAATTTTGGACATACTTTTCTCCTAGTTGCAGTCTCAAATTGAAGCAGCAATCATGGAGGATAGCTTCAAGTGTTTATGAAAAGTATTTAAATCTATATTTGAATATTTTGAGTTTATAGACCTAATCTTTAGAGGGTTAAGAGATCAATTAAATTAATTAATTACAACAAAACTTAGCTATAATAATCACATAAATCAGGGACAGGGATAGACCAGTCAATGAGCCTAAGTTCATAACCAACACTATCATCATAATAATAAGGGTTTTCTTTTGAGGACATCAATCTGATAATATTGAAACAGACATACCGAAAGGAAGCTATACTGACTCTAGATACTAGACCACCCACCCTTTGAAGGGACACATACACCACTACATAAGTTACTTTTCTCCATTTGAAAATAATTGAATCACCATCTCGAGGCTAAATTTGTAGTAGTGATGGCATCCATAAATAAGATAAATCAGTGGATAACATGTTAGCAAGGACAAAAGAAAAAAAATTGCTTAAAAATTAGAACATTAAAATAGGTAGAGTAGTTACTTTGATAAAATTCTCAATAATGATGAAAGTGATAATATGATTGATATAGATTATCTGCCTACAAAGAAAAATGTGACTTTTAATAACTTTCAATAAAAATATTATATTTTAGAAAATCAACGAGACTTTGAAAAGAATAAAAGTTGAAAAAACTTGTGACCTCGACGAAATACCAATTGAAATATGAAAATATCTGAATGATATAACAGTAATTTAGTTAACCAAATTGTTCAACAAAATCTTAACTTCAAAGAAAATGCCAAATAAAAGCATTTTAGTATCAATTTTTAAAAACAATTAAAACATTCAGAGTTGTTCAAACTGTAAGAAATTAAACTTGTGAATTATATTTTAAAGTTATGGGAAAAAATTATCAAACATCACTTACGTGGTATTACATTTGTTTCTGCCAACAATTTGGATTCACGCTGAGTTGATCAACCATGGAAGCAATCTTTCTCATTAGAAGTTTGAAGAAAAAATACAGAGATATAAGGAAATATTTGCATATGGTTTTCATTGATTTGGATAAGACTTATGACAAAATTTAAGGAGACCCAAAAGATATTTCTATCTTAATTGGGTTGCATTAAGTGTTTGCAATAAGTCCCTACTTTTTTGCTTTAATTATAGAAGAATTAACAAAACATATATAAGAAGAAATACCTTGGTGCATAACATTTGTAGACGATATTATATTAGTAGATGAGACAAAGAAGTGAAGAGCACTTTAAAGTCAAAGAGTTTCAGATCAAGTAAAAGTAAAACCAAGATGGAATACATGCATCATAAGTTTAGAGAAGATCGAAGTGGAGATAATGAAAGAGTTAGCTTGAATAAAGTGGAGTTTCCAAAATACCCATTTTAAATGTTTAGACTCAATCTTTTAAGGACATAAAGATTGTGAGGAGGAGTTAGCCATAAAATAAAAGCTGGATAGTTGAAATGAAAACTTGTTACAAGAGTTCTATGTGACTGCAAGATTCCTAATAAATTGAAAGGAAAATATATGGTACAACTATTCGACCGATTATGTTATATGATAATGAGTGCTGGACAATGAAAAAACAATATGTATTGAAAATGAGTGTTTCGAGATGAGGATGCTAAGATAGATATGTGGTCAAACTAAAAGAGAAAAATACGTAACGAAAGCATTAAAGATAAAATGAAAAATGCATTGATAGAAGACAATCTGAGAGAATGAAGATTAAGACGGTTTGAGCGCGTGAAGTAAAGACCTAAGGAAACTCCGATTAGGAAAATTGAACACATTATAATAGAGGAGAGGAAGAAAAAAAAGAAATAAACCTAAACTAACTTGGAGGATAAAAATATAATGTGATCTATCAACAACAGAATCGAGGCTGTTTTCTGCAAATCAGTATTTTGCAATTTCAATTACTGTTGTGAAGTGAAAATTTTTTACATAAATTGCACTAGTTTCAATTATTCAAACTGCTCAAGATTCTTTATCATATTCCAGAAATCATATCCCAAAAAATAGAGACCAAGGGAGAGATACACTCTTACAAAACTAGTTCTACTTTTAAGTCCTGCCAAATTCATCTCATTTGAGAATGTTGCTTGCTGGAGGAATCTGCCTCCTGGCTATGTTGTTTTGCATCCACATGGTGTGCATTTGCATTTGCATTTTTTTCAGCTTCAGCTCTTTCAAGCAAAGCCTGTGTTTGCATAGCCTTCATCATCTCCTTCATTGTCTTCTCTTCCCCCTCAAGCTGCATCTTCATTATAATTTCAGCTTCCTTGTCAATTGGCTTAAAGTACTCTTCAATTGCAGCCTCCTGCACATTGACATAACATATTTCAGCGTTCCATATAATCAGACTCAATATACTCTTGAGAATTTGTTTGGTTTAGTTGTTAATTGTATAAACCATTAGGAGAAGACATTTGATTCTAAGATTAGTGAGATAATTCCATTTTAAACAGAAGAAAATGGGAAGAAAAACAGGGGTGATATGCAAAATATCTAGTCTCTGAGGCATTGATGCTTTATCTTTGGCCTTTGGGTTCTCAGGGACATAAAACTCTGCCTTATCCTATTCAGAGCTAATCCTCATTATAGTTAAGAGCAAGGAAAGTCTCTTGAAAATTGAAATAACTGTTAGCTTCCCCTTGTAAACAGAAAACCTGACCCATGCTACTTATTCTAGTGCACTAGACAGGGAAGACAAGAATTCCTGTTAGCCAGGTTGTAAAGACCCAGGTGCCTATGCCACTGTTAAGATTCGAAAACAAAGTGATTAAGTGGAGAAGTTCCTAGGAACATTTTTCCTAAATTCTCATACATTAGGAAGTTCGCATTCTAACATGGAACAAAGGGACAATATAACATACGTAGAAGAAGTTGTAACATTTGACAGGAAAACATTATGAAAATAGTACAAATTCAGAGTCAAATTAAATTAACCACATTCCAGAACAAATGCACCATTGAATAGCCCAAAAAAGGGGGAATGACCAAGGCCTCTTCAGATAAACTTTATGTAGATATAACTATGTTCATTTGGAATAAATGGTATAGATTCATACAATCGTCAACAAGTCCCATGATCCTGAAGCAAGGTAGTATACTAAATACAATTTTATTAATTTTGTTCTCTCTTTTGTAGTCAGAAATTATGATGAACAAAACAGATTAATCAAAATTTTGAATCAAGAAACTTTCTTCAAAAAGTGGACATTAGCTTATCAAAAGACCTTTCCCTCAATTGCATACCCAACAATTCACTAACTTCTTAATACTTACGGTTTCTTCTAGCTTCCGGTTTAAGGTTTGCATTTCCTCAACCATACGGCGAACCTCTGATAATATAGCCTGCTCAGGGATCTTTCTCAAGGCTGTCTTTCTTTCTTGTGCCTGTACAGAGAACAAGAGCTCATAAAAATGGTAAATATTTGGAAATGAAATCATCAGGATTTCAGAACCCAAATTCCCATAGAAGATGTTTATGGGGACTGTGACTGTCGGAAAAGTGACACAACAAGAATAAGATGAAGCATCCATAAAAAACCAAAAAAGTAGTATAGGTTTTCATTCTATCATACAAACTAATAAAATGTACTTAAACATGATTATCAGAACATAATTTCTGCTATTCAAAAATGATCTAAACCATTAACTCAAAGTATCATAAGTTTAGATTTGCATAAATTTGCTTTTACTGAAATTAGTCAAGTCCTAACCACTGTAAGACTTCCCAGAACAAGTCAAGCGTTTCATGTTTGTTTAGAAGCAGGTTCAAACTTAACAAGCCAAAAAGCTTAAACAACATAATAGTAATGAAATAATACTAGTATATATTTTAAATTATTCCCAGATGATCTACCGTTTAAATTTCAAAGACAAAAAATTTAGTTTTATTAAAACTGGCTCGCCGAGAATGTACGCATCAACTAAACAAGGAGACTAGCATCATTTAGAGAGCTATATAATAGAGGGTAGACCACTATCATAACTTCATCAATAATGCCTTACAGCATTTACCATTGTTTCTAATGCAAGTAGAATTATTGTCAATATCAATAACACTTAAAAAAAAATTCATCATAGCAAACACGGCAAAGTAGGTGAAGATAATTAAGCACTAGTAAGCTTACCAGTTGGAGACGCCTCTCAAGCTGCAATCTATAATTTCGGATTCGACGTTCTTCATACCCAGAAAGAACCCTCACGTAGAAAAGGGCTTTCCTTCCAAACTCCACTAACTTATTCATATTATGATTCAGCAACAAAAGTTAAAATGTAACCTACAAGCATATCTACACAGTGCAGTAAATTAGAATCACATCTTTTTGTCAGCAATTTTGATGCCAAAGCAGGAAATGATGTTTAAACGGTGCACTGCCATAGATATTATAGAGATCAAGTCTCTCCTTGAAGCGATTGACATATTAAATAAATAAATAACCACAATCAAACTCAAATTCTAACGGTAAGGAAAAGCCGATTAGATTAGTAGAAAGATAAAAAAAGAAATTAGGAATTAAAATCTCTAAACAGAATAGAAAAGCAAAAGAGATAATAGACCTCGATCTCAACTGAAAATTCGAGAAGACTGCAAAAATTTAACTCTGTTGATGGAGATGAGGAAATAGATATCGCTTCTCGTTGTGAATGAACGACAAGAGCCGAAGAAGAGGATTGATCGTATGCTTCGACAGACCAAACGACACCGTTTTCTGCTGAAGAAGAATGGATTCTACTTGATCTTTAGGGAAAATTACATAAAAATCCGATTTTTTATTTTTATTTTTATTTTTTTACTTTTATCTTTTATATATATATATATATATATATATATATATATATATATATATATATGTTTTGTTATTTATTTAGTATATATTTCGTATATATTTAATATATTTTTAATATATATCATATTTCTGAAAAAATATATTTAGTTACGTAATATTTTAATAAAAATAATTTTTCAACAGTAAAAATAAATATTTTTCTTATTTTTTCTATATTTTTATTAAAATCCCTTTAATAGATGGGTTCTCTTTTAGAAGATGAATCAAGTAATTAAAAATGATTTTACTTTTCATTTTAATGGATAGAAAAATAATTTTAAATATTTAAATAACATATAAATCAAGATATTTTTCTTTTTATTAAATTGAGTTTAAAAATACATAAATGAATGATTTCATATAAGTAGTTATAAATTAAAATTTAAATTAATCTGATATTATAATTATTTAAATTAAACTTACATAATTTTTTAATTTAATTGAATCAAGTTTAAATGTAAAGAGTTCAAATAAAAAAATTAATATGAATAAAGTTAATTAAATATTATTATTATTTAAAATAATTCGCAACCTAAATAGTATATAAATAAATTTATAAATTTAAGTATATTTTATATTATATAATAATTTATTAACCTAATCTCAATTTTACTCACCCAAAATTTATCCAATCAGGTTATGTAGATTAAAAAAGCTTCTTTCCAAGCCCATGCAACGAGTGGGGGCTCGTAAAAGTTTCCAATTCCGAAGGAGAAGAGGACATGCAAAGGATGGATTGAGTTTTGTCTCTACTGACAGGCTGAAGGTTGAAAATTGAGATGATAAAAGTCGATATCTGAAAGTTATTGCCAACTTCAGAGGTTTCTATTTCAATTTCAATATACACTGTGCGATAACCTATCATGTAAGACCCATATTCATCCATCTATTTCAAAAAAATAATAATTAAAAAAAAAAATTATGGCACAATCAAGTGAAACTGGATCAGCTGAACTTGCAAATTTAAGACAAGTTTTCATTTCGAGAGGGCTAATAACCATGTCATTATAATATAAAGTTTTCCGCATATGGAATTTTATCAAAAACCAAATACATATCCTGCTCAAACATAACTACTAGAAGTTACACGGATTAGGATCAGAAAACAAAAGAAAAGGACTATAAACAAACTGGTTTCTTTTTTTACCGCAGCTTAGGAGTTAAGAAGCACCAAGCTACTACATTCCAGCTTTAGCTCAATCTCTTCTTTTCTTCTTCCTCTCACTCCTCTCAGATGAATTCTTCAACTGGAAGAAACAAAAGAAAATATTTATGCAGTTGATAATTAATGATATATAAATATATATAAATAAAATTAGAAACATGTTTAGGCACTTAGTTCAACCCACCATAATTACGAGGATACGCACAAAGACAGCGATAAAGTCAGTGAAGAGGTTAAGAGCATGCTTCACATAGTCCAGATCACCGAGGTGAGCTTTCTCAATGATATCCTGGGTGTCGACCACCACATAGCCCACAAACACCAAGAGCCCAAAGTACAGCTGCAAAGATTATCAGGAGCAAAGTAAGATGCCGTTTGAAAAATGTAAACAACTGCACTGAACCAACAAAATGGTAGTTGAACTCGATCACAAAAGTAAAAAACTAATAATCTTCTCACCTCAAACTTAAAGATGGCTGCAGATCCCCCAAAGATAGATGATGCAAATTGCAACCAGAGAAGGATGGACAAACCAGATGAAAGCAAGCCGCCAAGATAAAGATACTCTCTACGCCTTGCCAACATAGCTGCTGCAGAGAAACAACCAAAGGCCACCGAAGTTCCCACAAATGCAGTGATCAGAACGCTGTCACAAGGGTGAAACATTATTCGCAAAATTAGCCCAATGCTCCAACATCATGTGAATTAGAAAATCATAAAAACAATTTTGCGACCACCAAAATATTTAAAATAGAAGATAATATACCTCCAAAATGAAATGCATTAATAACAAGTACTACATGTCATAATGAAATGCGTTAATAACAAGCACTACATGTGATAAAAAGTTAGTATTTTAGCATACACCATTGGTCCATTTCATAAGAGAGTTATACCCAAATTGCCATCGGAAGCAAAACAAGATAAAAGCAGAGTTTTCATACTTTACAATATCCACAATTTACACAATTTCCAAAAGCTAAACCAAACTGGAAAAATTATTCAACCAGATAGAAATTCTAGACATTACCATTCAGTTTATAAGTGGACACCCAAACGTCACATGCATGAACTATCTATTAAGTAACCAAATTCACATAAATACTGAACAATAAATAGCAATTACTTACCTTGGATCTATTTCAATTGCCAAGTCAATCAAAGGACCAACAGAAGCCCCTTCAAAAAGTGCAGCTGCCATCAAAAGACCCACCCTCTTTTGCTGCTCCACCAAAAAGAATGAGGACAAAATAGAGTTAAATACCAAAAGAAATTAATGTTTAAGAGCAAAGCAGAAAGCAAGATATAAATAATGGTTGAAACTCTACCTCTTCATAAGGAGGCACAGAAAGTAGCCAAGCCATACATCCTAAGCATGCAAAAGTAGTTAAAAGACCACCAATGTTCCACAGGATATGCAGGTAAGCTCCGGCGGCCGATGCAACCAGTGCACAACACAAGGTCAAATAAACCTGCAGTGAATATGTATACAATTTACTTCAAGGTATAAAAGCGTGGAACAGAAACAAATAGAGAAAAGCCTCTGAAAATATAACATAAAAAACCAATACGGATTCCCAGTTAAACATGGAGTTAAAATATGCACCTAATTTGAAAAAGAAATTCCTATTTCCGTCCTGTCATAAATCTTTTATCATACCTTACAAATTTCTCTCCCATCATCAAATCAATTAAAATAAAACTCAGATGCAACAAATCAGATAATAACGCCATAGGTAATTGCCCTATCTGGTGAATTTTAATTGAAATCCTTGCGACAAGGAGCAGATCCAAACAAAATTTCGTACAACTAAGCACAACTAATTCAAACTAAAACATAACTGATGTAAATTGCACAAACTAAACAATTATCCTCATGAAAAATTATGGCTAATTAAATTAAAAATTCACTGCAACCAAACGAATTTCGAGTAAAATTAAACCTGTTTAAGATGAGTCTGGACAACAGGAGAGATATGGCGGAAGTTCTTCAAAGAGTCATAGGTCCAGTGATTCCTTGAAGACGATTGGGAGTCGAAGAACGAAGCGAAAGCGTCCATTGATTGGCACGACGGAAAGCACGAGAAGATAAGCGAGAAAATGTCAAGACAGAACAAATACAGATCGGGTAGACGGACAGCAAAATTAACTCGTATATATAAACATATAGATATGGAAATTTCTAGGAATTTCTAATTTACGATACTGCCCTAGGTCATTTCCGCGATTTCCTTTCTCAATTGTTACAATGACAATTTTATCCCTTCCCAATTCTTTCTCAAACAGGCATCCGGGCCCCCCTCGTTCGAATTTCTGTGTTGCAATAATTCTACTGCTAAATAAAAATAAAAACCATTCTTTTGATTAAAAAAAAAACTTCAATTAAAATGGACAAAATATAATTATTTATTCTTTAAATTTTAATATATTAGTAATTTTAAGTTAAAAATCATTATATTCATAAATTATTATTTTCTTTTCTTAATAAATTGATTAATAAAACAAAATGATAACAGATTTAAATCACTTTTTTTATTCCGTTTAATTGATATTATGATTTTAAAAATATATTTTTATTTATTATAAAAATTAATTATTGATTCTAATTAATTTTCAGATTAAAATTACATGGATTGAATTATATAAAAATATAATATTTATGCCTATCTCAATCCTGGGAGAATAAGGGGCATTTTAGGAAATGAAAAGGCCAATCTAGAGAATTGACGGTTGAGTTTTGAATTTTTTATTCGTTATTGTTATTATGGTGGGGTTGACTTGGCACGAAGTTCACAAGCAAGAGATCTATTTTTATTTGTTCTGTCTTTGCCACTAAGCAAAGATACCTCAACCCCCTATTTACTAATTGACGGCCACCGTGGCAAATGCTACGTCCTTACGCCAATCCCTTCATGCCACGTTGCTATCAAACTTAATGGCAATTTTTTTTTCTAATCGTTAACTGTTTGATTGTCTTTTAATTGGACTATCTAAAAAAATTATTTGAAATGATGATGGAACTTAATAAATAGACTAATTATGTTAGATAATTATAATACTAATAATAATAAAGATTTTAATTATTAAGTAATAGATAAAATTTAATATTTGTATATATATTATTAAATATAAAATATAATAAATTTATATATATATAATTAAAAAATTTAAATATATAATATGTATAAAATTATATGTAATGAAGAGGAAAAAATAGTAGATGGAAATATATTAATATAGGTATTGAAAAAAAAAAGATTGTACTGAATTCTTAATAAATGTTAATTTTATAAGGTTTTAACAATTACATCAATTCTAATTGACTTGTAGAAAAATCTCTTTTAATCATTTTTATAATTTTATATAAATTAAAACATAAAAGCACAAAGGTAATTTCAAATTTATATTTTTTAACACATATATAAGATTATATTTATATTATATTTATATTTTTTAAAATTTAATTATCATATCATTAATGGTTCTTTATAAATTTATTATGTAATTTATATTATTTTATTTATTATTTATTATTTTTATTTATAATTATTAGAATATTCTTAAGTTAATACATTTATCAAAATTATAACATTATTAACGAAATTTAAATACATGTTAACTAATAACGAGTGTTAAGTTATGAGTAATAACTACTTAATTATTAACTAGTGATAATTAATAAGTAATAACTATTAATTATTAAATACTAACTAGTAATTACTAATTATTAAATATTAACTATAAATTTATATGTTAACATCAATCTCTTATTGCTTAACAAAGAAAGTAAAGTAAAAAATCGTTACTTACCATTAAGTAATCAATGGATACATACTATTTAGTAATAAATGAAATTGAAAAAAAAAAAAATATATATATATATATATATATATATATATATATATATATATATATATATATATATATATATATATATATATATAGATATATATATATATATATATATATATATATA
>CANXYC010088116.1:0-20200 GCA_948193065.1 Aleurites moluccanus | reverse complement strand
TCCATCGACTGTGTGTACACTGTGTTTATGGGACCC
This sequence comes from Aleurites moluccanus, assembly GCA_948193065.1. Taxonomy (NCBI): domain Eukaryota; kingdom Viridiplantae; phylum Streptophyta; class Magnoliopsida; order Malpighiales; family Euphorbiaceae; genus Aleurites; species Aleurites moluccanus. Next base: position 20,164 of record CANXYC010088116.1, on the reverse strand, counting down.
CTACTAGAAAGAGACGTCATATTCTCTAGTCGTAAGGAAAATATCCTTATGTGAGTCATGTATTTATGGGACCCCTGCTAGGGAGGGACGTTATATTCCCTAGTGTAGTGCACTTTATGATAGTGCTGAGTATAAAACTTCAAAAGTGACCCAAATCCTATGATATCATATATGTGCTACCTTTATTTATTTACATGGTTAATATAGTATTATTATTACAGTTAATTATCTTATTATTCATTTGCTATAGTTTATTAAATAATTTATACATTATAATGACATTAATATTATTACTGTACATTTGTTGCATCTTTATGCATTTGAACTCATTGAGTATTTTTATACTCATTCCCTTAGTGTTTGATATTTTCCAGGTCTTCGGCGAGGCACGCATTCCATTGGCAAAATCTTCTTCTGCCTTGGAAGTTGGGTTGAACGTAAATTTCAAATACTAAAGACTATGTAAATTTTATTTAGAATAGTATTCCATGGTACTGTATATAAATTTTGGCATGTAGATATAATTATAAGTTTACATATATATAGTGTTGTTTGTTATGAAATGTTTTAATAGTTTATATGCATATATGGAAATGTTTGTATGTTTATATAAAGATGTTGGTATGGAGATGTTGATGGAGATCCAGACGAATCAGTAGTTTGAGAATGATTGAGGAGATTATTTGAAGTGTTATTTAATTATTTTGTTTTTGGGCATAGTCCAATTTTAGGGAAAATGCTGTCGAATTTTCTTCAGAATTTATAAATTTATTAAGCTGTGTTTTATTTGTTGCATACCATATAGATAGATATTTGGGTTCTTCGTGGTATTGATCGCTTATGCATCACCCATACCCTAGGACTGTTGCGACTCCCGGGTTGGGTCGTGACATTAGTGAGGCAACCAAAGTTTCAGGAGAAATGTCAATTGGGGCATGACATTGGCTCAACGCCTTGCAAAGAGCTTGGCGATGTGGGAAAGATGATTGGATGAGGCTCCAAATGGAGATACTGGCTTGAGTCTTCTTTAACTATTTGAGAATAGGATCCTCTTCAGGCTCATTATGCACTCTCTCCATAAGTGGGGAACCTGTTAGATGGGTTGTGAACTGGCTAGTTGGCTTGGTAGAGTTTTCCACTCTAAGTTACAACATTGATTTCCTCCATGAAATCATTAAGGTTCGGGACACAATAGAACTCATCAATTGATCGAATCAAAGAGATTGGATCAATTTTCATGTTGGAGGAGTGGAGGAAACTGATATTGCCTTGGTGGTTTGGGAGTGAGTTTGTAGTGATGTTGGGTCATGTTCTTGGTGGAATAATATCGCCACTATCCACCAGGTCTTATATCTTATGCTTCAAGGTTTTGCATATGTTTGTTTTGTGCCCTGTGCCTTGGTGATATTCACAATACCCATTCACATTCCAGCTTCTAGGCAAAGGATTTAAAGGTGCCCTAGGCTTCAAAGGCTTGACCAAATTTGACTCCAAAGCCTTTTTATACACCATGTTCAAAGGTAATCCTAAGTCAATGGAAGTTCTTCTTTCTAACCTTACCGGTTGTTGGTTAGAGATGGCAAACACTTCCACACTTTTCTGATTAGAGGCAGTGTTGTAGCTAGTATTCTTACTATACTTTGAGGTTGACTTATCTTCAATTTGTCTGTTCTTGATCAAATCATCTATCTTCGATGCAGTGGCAATAAGGGCTTTGAAGTCAGGCAAGTATTGAGTCTAGAGATGGGTTTGATATCTCGAAAGGAGATTCTTGACAATGATGTCAATTTGTTCTTGTTCAGTGGGCCTATTTATCATCTGGGCTACCTTAGCCCTCCATCTAGTAAGGAAAGTGGAGAAAGACTCCTTCTACTGTTGCTTAGTTGTCTCCAAGTCCCTCCTAGTGATGTCCACTTCAATATTATAATGATATTGCTTGACAAAGGCATTGCATATATCATCCCAAGTCTTATTGAAGTTGATGTCCAAATCGACGAACCACCTCATCGCAGTACCAATGAGTGATTGTTGGAACAATTGAGTAAGGAGCTTATTGTCCACCCCCAAAGGATTCATAGCCCCCACATACATCTTTAAATGAGTTTTAGGGCAAGTGGTGCCATCAAACTTATCCATGCTGGGCATTTTGAACTTAGGAGGGACCCTAGCATTTGGAAAGAGGGTAAAAGCATCAACATCAATCAGGTCTTCATGCTTTTTGATGTTCTTAATTAGTCTTTCTATAGCCTCAAATTTCTCCATTAGCTTCTTGGTACTGGTTAGGTCTGGGTACTCTCCTCCACAAAAAAGATTTGGAGAGGAGGAAGGAGTAGTACGACCTGTCAAGTGGATAGCTGGTAAAGGAATAGTAACTTCAAAAGCCTTCCCATTATTTGTTAGATCAATAACAGGATTCGAAGGAGCAGAGGAAGACACATTCGAGTCATTGGTTTGGTGAGTGCCCATTTCTTGAATCATCATCATTTTCATCTCATTAAGGATGGACTGGCGTTGTACATCAAGGGCATTGTTAAGATGTCCCTGTTGGACTTCTAAGGCAGTATTAAAATTGTCCTTTTGCTTCTTAAGTAGGGTGGCCAAAAGTGTCGTGATAGCATCCATGTCAAGTGTTTGGTTCTCCATTGGTACCTTTAAAAGAGAAACACTTGAGTCAGGTCACTATGGTCCAAAGCCTATGTAAGGGTGGGAAAAAAATTCCATTTTGTTCAAAGCTTTAGGGTCAAGACTTTGGGCTTTGATGGGCTTAAAACTTTTTGGGTTGACCATTTACTCTTTGGTTCTTAGTCCACAGAACATGTATGCATAGTTATGCATGTATGCATGCACATGTATGAGAAAATTATTTCATGAGCATATGTTCAAAGGTTCTTTCTTATTATGGATCATGGGACCTAGGGTCCAAATCTAAGTTCATTACATGAAATGGGTTTGGGTGGTTTAGATATTGGGTACCTGTCACACTAGAGTAATGATATACCTAACCACATGTGAAATAAAGAGTTTCACGTAGGTCCAATAGTACGATTGCTCGTTACACTTCAAAAAGATTGAAGATTCGCCACGGGGTGGATACTTTTACAATCTCCCAACATACTGAAAAAGAGTTGTCGGATCAATACTACTCGCAATCCCAAGGCTTAACATTGTAATTGGTTATTATGTAGTGAAGAATGAAAATCACAGTTAAACTAAAAGCCAAGTAAAAAATTTTAACCAATTGATAGTCCACTTATTCTTTTTCTTTTAGAAAAATAACTTTATCCCCAGAGGAGTCGCCAACTATGAGGCCTCTCCCGAGCACCACGTCTGGTGCGTTTGGAATCGAAATGCTCATTATAGGTTGATTTCTCACGACTGCGACGACATTGCGCCTTTATTGTAAATTGATTTTTTATTTTTAAAAAATAAACCGAGGAGTCGCCACTTAAATTATTTTTTGTTAGAAAAATTTAAGAAAAAATCTATTTTCGACTCCAATCTTTTTCCCAAAGGAAAAATGCACTAGACCTTAGAAACCAAAGAGAATTTGGGGACTAGGTTTTCGATTAACACTTGGCTCTTATGCTTAACTTTGATTTAAAATGATTTTTATGAACAATTAAAAAAATGACATTTATACATGAATAAGTAAGAAAAGCAATTAAATAAATCATAAAGTAATACATAGGTTAATTATTATAATTAAAACCCTAAAAATAGAGGATATCAACTCTAACCCTTATGAGTTATCGGTTGATCACACATTCCTCAAATAAGTTAAAAAAGGGAAAAATAGTTTTTTATAGCTTTTAGATTCAATGCTTTTGACATAAGCAGACATACATATCCCTTTGAATAGGAATCAAAATCCGCGTAGTTTACCCTTCTTATGAAAGGACTGGTCTGATTTTAAACCCAATTTATCATATTTTGTTTGTTTGGCGCTTTACCGAATTGAAAAGAACAAGTTTAGGAATTATACATTTGGTCTTGGTCTTGGAGGAAGCATGTCACACCTCCAACACCACTGGTGCGACGGTCCTAGGGCAAGGGTAGGCATAAGGCCACCATAAACTCGTAGAACCCTTAACTAAACCTGTTTCATACATAATAGCATACACTTATTCAATGCAAAACATTATATCACATAAATCTTCATTTATATCATGGCATCTCCACTTTTTCCCTATCGATCAAAAGATAGTTCTAACATCAATAAGGAACAAATAAGAGTCTACAAATGCCATCTATGGCAACAAAATCAAAACCATTCCATATCTATCTACGGAGCTCTAAAAGAATACTTCTCAATAGACATGACTATATATATACATAACAAAATAATACCCAAAATAATTACATCCAAGCTTCTTATGAAGAAGAAATCAAGAAGCTCTATCCTCTGGATTAGCTCTCTCTCTCTCTCGAGCTACACTAGCACCTGAAACCACAGAAGAGGGATGAGCCTTCAACTCAATAAGATATGAACTACATAATGCGTTAGGTAAATCAAGAATCTAGGTATCAAATTATGAATACATACATATACATATACTTGGCATGAAAGATTATTAAGCTTATACTTGAAGAAGAATATGAGTGTTTACAACAAATAGCACTAGCAAATGATATCATAAATTGAATCATGGTTCTCTTTTAGAACATAAGAATGCCTGCAAAGGATGGCATTATCAAATCACATATAAGATAGAACTAATATCATATCATAATGTATCAGTAGCCTTGCTACCTTAACGTGCACATATGCTTGTGTGGGCATATGCCTAGAGCTCATGGCCCCCTCTAGGTGGAACACTGATAAAAAAATCCTATCAGCTGGGCTCCCATTGTGCACATGGACCAATAAATTTACTCTCATTAGGAAAAGCATTCTATACTTATGTATATCAAAGGGTCATGATAATAAGATATTCTCAAGAATTTAGATTTGGTCAAGAGACCATTTATCATGCATATCAAAGGCTTGTTCATGATCTTGATCCAAGAAAGATAACCAAGTCATTCTTATACATTAAGTGATTCATCAAGGAGGTTATCAACAAGATTTTCATATCATAAAGAACATATATAAATTATTTAACAATTTATCTCATAAGAAGAAATATATATTTATGTAATTCATAACTTACCTCTCAGCAAAACTTTCCACAATTAAGCTCAACACTTGATCAAATGAAAATCCTCATCAATTCCTTGAATTGTTAAAGCCTAATCAAAATTCCCAAATTCTACAAATTAGGGTTTACTCAATAATAATACATAATATGATTCCTTATAATTTTAACCTTCTTATAGTTTCTATTATTATCTCCTAACATTAGTTTAATTATCTCTTAAAGAAAATCTGAATAGTAAGAACATAATTACTATTCACATCACTATTCATCAAAATTCACAAATTCTGGTGTCTACCATATTATTCATAATTAATAGCCTTAGATGCTCATAATACGTTCTATATAACTCATAAATAATTATTCTAACTACCAAAAATCTTAATCTAAAAAGAAAATGAAGTTTGGAGAAAATCACCTTATTTTCCCAAAACTGAGTTCTTAAAGGATATGAGCTTGAAAATGATGATTGAGTCTTTGAGTGTGATAATTTAATGATTTAATGTATTAATTCTGAGTATTAATGCATTAGAAAACAAATGGAATAAATTGGAGAGAGATAGGAGAAGAAATGAAGAAGAAAGAAAGAAAAGAGGAAAAGTTATCGTGGAAGAAATGGCTACTACTTCTCTTTAAATAAGCTATTGCCTCACTAATGTCCCACTTCGCCAGATCCACTATGGCAATCCCACTTCACCAATTCTCCACTTCGCTAATCTCACTTCGTAGAATTCCACTTCGACAATTCCACCTCACCAATCCCACTTCGCAGAATTCCACCTCGCCAATTCCACTTCGTTGATCCCACTTTGTAAATCCCACTTCGCAGAATTCCACTTCGGCAATTCCACCTCATCAATTCTACTTCACTAATCCCACTTCGCTAATCTCACTTCGCAAATCCCATTTCACAAATTTCACTTCGCAAATTCTACCTCGCCGGCTAGATTGGCTTCCAACCACCCCGAAATCATGGAGTTATCTTGCATTACCTATTTCTGCCGAGCTAGAAAACTTTTTCTCAACAACTCGCACTAAACTAGCTCGCAAATGAGCTACAGACATCCAAACTCCTCCATTCTTTTTGTCACTTAAAATAGACACTTAGGGGTCCAACATATCTAAAATTCATATCAAAAAGAGATCTACACTATTTATAATAAATTTCTAAATTTCACCCAGACTTACTCAGTCTCCACATTCTCAGAATAAATAAATAAACTCAAACTTACTACAAGAAATAGAGAATTATACAAGCTCTGATCGAGGAAGCATATCTCCTCACACACACAGAATTCTACAAAACAATTCTATAAACTTAAAGATAAGATATAAATCTATAACTCTTATACTTTACTCTTTTCTAAATTATTCCTTTAAAATCATGGGAACTGACTCACAATATCCTTTCTAAACATAGATTCTGAAATTTTTAAAACTTTAATCTATTCACAATCATCTCAATATACAGAAATAAATAAAAATTAAATAAAAAAAACTAACAGGTATTATATTCTCTCCCCCTTAAATAAATTCGTTCTCAAATTTAAAGAACTTACTTTAAACTTGAAATAGATGGGGATACTTGGCTCGCATAGATTGCTCACTCTCCCAAGTGCACTCTTCCATTACTTGATTCTTCCATAACACCTTAACCATTTCTATCTCTTTGTTCCTTAACTTTTTGATCATTTTATCAATAATTGCCACAGGAACCTCTTCACAAGTCAAGTCTTGCTGAAGATCTATTGCTTGAGCTTGCAACACATAAGAAGAATCTGCAACATACTTCTGAAGCATTGACACATGGAATACTCGATGGACACTGTCCAAATTTGGTGGCAAAGCTAACCTATATGAAACCTTTCCAACCTTATCTAAAATCTCAAATTGTTTGATGTACCTTGGAGATAACTTGCCTTTCTTGCTAAACCTTAAGACTCCTTTCATAGGCAAAACCTTTAAGAATACTAAGTCTCCAACTACAAACTGAAGATCTCTCCTCCTCGAGTCTGCATAACTCTTTTGCCAACTGAAAGCTGTCTTCAATCTTTCCCTTATGAGTGGAACCTTCTCTGTTGTATAATGAATCAATTCAAGCCCTTCAATATGCTTCTCTCCCACTTCATCCCAACACAAAGGAGACCTACACATACTATTATATAAAGATTCATAAGGAGACATCTGAATAGTCGAGTGATAACTATTATTGTAGGCAAACTCTATCAATGGCAAGTGCTTATCCCAATTTCCTGCAAAATCTAGAATGCACATCCTTAGCATATCTTCTAGAGTTTGGATAGTTCTCTCTGACTGCCCATCCGTCTGTGGATGAAAAGCTGTGCTGAAATCAAGTTGAGTACCCAATGACTCTTGTAATTTCTGCCAAAACCTTGAAGTAAACTGGGTACCTCTATTCAATATGATGGAAACTGATATTCCATGAAGTCTCACTACTTCGTCAATATATATCTGTGCATACTGAGAAGCTGTGTAGGTCATCCTGACTGGCAAAAAGTGAGCTGACTTTGTCAATCTATCAACAACTACCCATATTGAGTCATGCCCACTTGAAGTCCTTGGCAACCCTACAACAAAGTCCATGGTTATGCTCTACCATTTCCATTCCGGTAAAGATAATCGTTGAAGTAGTTCCGAAGGTTTTTGATGTTCAAATTTCACTTTTTAGCAAGTCAAACACCTTGCCACAAACTCAGCTACATCCTTTTTCATTCCACTACACCAATAAGAATTCTTAATATCATGGTACATCTTCGTTGCACCTGGATGCACATTATACTTGGCTTGATGTGCTTCCTTAAGAATCATATCCCTTAAACCATCAACTGTTGGAACACATAACCTGTTACCAAATCTCAACATGCCATCAGTCACAACAAATCCGGGAGCTTCTCTGATCCCATATTGTTTCTTAGCCTCACCAACTGAGGATCTTGGAATTGAGCTTCTCTAATTTGGTCAATGAGAACCAACTTGACTTGGAAATATGCTAAAAGCACTCTTGAATTTGACAAATCCAAATTGATTCCCATATCATGCAATCTCTGCATTTCCCTCATTAATGATCTTCTACTCACTTGGATATGGGCTAAGCTTCCCAAAGACTTCATGCTCAATGCATCTGCCACTACATTAGCCTTTCCTGGATGATATAAGATTTCACAGTCATAATCCTTAAGCAATTCAACACATCTTCTTTGCCTAAGGTTAAGATCTTTCTACTGAAATATCTATTTCAAACTCTTGTGATCTGTGAAGATCTCACACTTCTCTCTATACATATAACGTCTCTATATCTTTAAGGCAAACACAACTGCAGCCATCTCAAGATCATATGTTGGATAATTCACCACATGCTTCCTTAATTGTCTAGAAGCATAGGCTAACACCTTACCATGCTGCATAAGCACACAACTAAGCCCTACTCTCGATGCATCACAATACACTGCATAACCTCCTTCACCAGATGGTAAAGCTAAGATAAGTGTCGTGGTGAGACAAGTCTTCTGTCCATAAGAATTTCACTTGCTTATGGGTAAGCTTACTCAAAGGAGCTGCAATCTTGGAGAAGTCTTGAACAAACCTTCTATAGTAGTTTGCCAAACCCAATAAACTTCTAACTTCGAAAACATTTGTGGGTCTAGGCCAACTAAGAATTGCATCCACCTTTCTAGGATCAACTTCAAGCCCATCTTTGCTCACTATGTGTCCTAGAAAGCCTACACTCTCAAGCCAAAACTCAAACTTTGAAAGTTTAGCAAACAACTGATGCTCTCTCAAAGTCTGCAACACAATCCTAAGATGTTCCCCATGTTCTTCTTCACTCTCAGAATACACAAGAATGTCATCAATAAATACAATGACAAACTTGTCCAAAAATGGCTTGAAGACCCGGTTCATCAAGTCCATAAATGCAGTTGGTGCATTAGTCAATCCAAATGGTAATACTAGAAACTCATAGTGACCATATCTTGTTCGGAAAGCTGTCTTTAACAAATCCTCATTCTAAATCCTCAATTGATGGTAACCTAATCTCAAGTCTATCTTAGAGAAATGACTTTCACCCTGCAACTGATCAAATAAATCATCTATTCTTGGTAAAGGATACTTATTTCTGATAGTTGCTTTGTTAAGCTGTCTGTAATCTATGCATAATCTCATAGAACCACCCTTCTTCTTCATAAAGAGTACAGGGGCACCCCATAGTGAACTATTAGGTCTGATGAATCTCTTGTCAAGCAAATCTTGTAATTGAGTCTCTAACTCTCTCAATTCTATTGGTGCCATATGATATGGAGGAATAGAAATCGGATTGGTGCCGGATAGCAACTCAAACTCTTCAGGAAATACATCTGGAAACTTGCTAACAACAGGAATCTGATCCAAATCTTTTACTTCTTTTCGAGTATCTCGGACATAAGCCAAATATGCTTGGCATCCTTTCTTCATCAATCTCTTCGCTCCTAAGGCTGATATCATATTATATAGTGCTTTACTCCGCTCTCCTTGGAATTTAAACTCCTCAACCAAAGGTGGCTTAAAGACTAACTTCTTCCCATTGCAATCTATGGTTGCATAATACTTGGACAACCAATCCATGCCCAAAATCACATCAAATTCTAACACAGGCAATACAATCAAATCTATTTCTAAACTCTTACCACTTATGCTAACCATACAAGATGGATAAAAATCATGAACTTCAATCTCTTCCTCTAAAGGAGTCGATACTACCAAAGTATTCTTGAGCAATTCACATGGCGCATTCAATTTCTTAGCAAAACATAAAGAAACAAATGAATGCATAGCTCTTGAATCAAACAACATTCTAGTATTCAAAGCCTGAATAAGAATAATACCTGTGACCACAGTGTTAGAAATTTGGCCTCTTGCTGCGTAAGGGCAAACACTCTTCCTCTACCTCTTCCCATAGGTACCTGACTAGTAGCTTAACCAAAAGTCTGATTTGAACCTCTGCCTGCCTCTGGAGTCCTACCTAAAATATCACAGCCTATGCCGGACTGCTGACCAACACTCTTCTCCCTAACCATTTGAACCGTAGTCTGAGAAGACTGGGTCTAGCTCCAAAAGAAGGTTGTGGAGAATCCTTAAGCAAATGACCATGTTGTCCACATCCATAACATGCATCTGACCCAAAGAAACAAGGTCCTCTATGAAGCTTACCACATGTAGGACAAGAAGGATTAGAAGTCCTAGGTGGTGCAGAACTGGTTGTACCATAACTCATCTGAGAAGAGAATCTAGAAGGATTTGGTCTCTGCTGTGATCTCCCTGAAGGTCTTTTATATCCACTCTAAGATTCCGATTGGTAAGATATATTCATGCTCTTTACCTCGCAATCTTGCCTAGAGGAATTTCCAATCTTTGCCTTCTTCTTCTCTTCCCTTTCTGATCTAACCTCCATCTCTCTATTCTCTATTACTTTAGCCTTATCCACAAGCTTGGAGTAAGAGTCAAACTCAAGAGCAGCCAAGAATTTAAACAATGGAGCTATAAGTCCTCTACGGAACCTCCGAATCCGTATTGCTTCTGTAAGCACAAGAGCTGGAGTAAACTTACTCCACTGACTGAATTTCTTTGCATACTCTGAAATAGTCATACCAGGAGTCTGAACCAACCTCTCAAACTCAGTGGACTTAGCCTCCCTCACACTTTATGGAAGAAACTCATTAAGAACCAACTTTTTAAACCTCTCCCAAGATAACTCTTCATTACCCCGAAGCATATCTAGAATACTCCGCCTAAACCAATCTTTAGCTTCGGCCCTTATCAAATATCCCACAAACTCAACCGCCCTTCTATATGGGATCCTCAAAATCTGAATTTTCTCCTCTATCTCCTCAAGAAAATTTGTAGGAGCGACCTCACCTTTATACTCTGAAGGTTTGAGCTTTAAGAATTTCTCAAATTAAACTTCCTCAACCTGAGGTACCACTACTAGTGGGGGTGGAGGAATTATATAAGGAATTGGAACATCAAAAACTACATACACTGGGGGAGCCTGCTGTTGCCTCTGTTGAGTAATGAACTCAGCTATCATCTCATAGTTCCTCTACAACTGATTCAATTGCTGGGCCATAAAAACCACATCTACTCGTGGCTCTAGAGGAATGTCATCACCTCCCACTCTACCCACTGACCCTTTTTCAGAAGGTAACTCTCTTTTAGGACAGCCTCTACCACGTCCTCTTCCTCGCCTCGGAGGCATCTCAATACTAATAAGAGAAACAAAACAAACTTAGACTTAAAACATAAGATTAACGCAGATCTTTACCAAAGGAATACATAACATTGACGTGATACGAATCCTATGCTCTGTAGTTATCTTAATCAAGCATTTATACTAGGGAACTTGCACATCTATACATCTATCTTATAATTATAAACCTATAGCTCTGATACCACCTGTTGTCACACCCCAACACCACTGGCGCGACGGTCCTAGGGAAAGGGTAGGCATAAGGCCACCATAAACCCGTAGAACCCTTAACTACACCTGTCTCATACATAATAGCATACACTTATTCAATGCAAAACATCATATCACATAAATCTTCATTTTATATCAGACATCTCCACTTGTCCCCTACCGATCAAAAGATAGTTCTAACATCCATAAGGAACAAATGAGAGTCTACAAATGCCATCTATGGCAACAAAATCAAAACCATTCCATATCTATCTACGGAGCTCTAAAAGAATACTTCTCAATAGACATGACTATATATATACATAACAAAATAATATCCAAAATAATTATATCCAAGCTTCTTGTGAAGAAGAAATCAAGAAGCTCTATCATCTGGATTAGCTCTCTCTCGAGCTACACTAGCACCTGAAACCACAGAAGAGGGATGACCCTTCAACTCAATAAGATATGAACTACATAATGTGTTAGGTAAATTAAGAATCTGGGTATCAAATCATGAATATATACATATACATATACTTGGCATGAAAGATTATTAAGTTTGTACTTGAAAAAGAATATGAGTGTTTACAACAAATAGCACTAGCAAATCATATCATAAATTGAATCATGGTTCTCTTTTAGAACATAAGAATGCCTGCAAAGGATGACATTATCAAATCACATATAAGATAGAACTAATATCATATCATAACATATCAGTAGCTTTGCTATCTTAACATACACATATGCTTGCGAAGGCATATGCCTAGATCTCATAGGCCCCTCTAGGTGGAACACTGATAAAAAAAAACCCTATTAGCTAGGCTCCCATTGTGCACATGAACCAATGAATTTACTCTCATTGGGAAAAACATTCTATACTTATGTATATCAAAGGGTCATAATAATAAGATATTCTCAAGAATTCAGATTTGGTCAAGAGACCATTTATCATGCATATCAAAGGCTTGTTCATGATCTTGGTCCAAGAAAGATAACCAAGTCATTCTTATACATTAAGTGATTCATCAAGGAGGTTATAACAAGATTTTCATATCATAAAGAACATATATAAATTATTTAACAATTTATCTCATAAGGAGAAATATACATTTATGTAATTCATAACTTACCTTTTAGCAAAACTTTCCATAATTAAGCTCAACACTTGATCAAATGAAAATCCTCATCAATTCCTGAATTGTTCAAGCCTAATCAAAATCTCCAAATTCTACAAATTAGGGTTTACTCAATAATAATACATAATATGATTCCTTATAATTTTAACCATCTTATAGTTTCTATTATTGTCTCCTAACATCCGTTTAATTCATCTCTTAAAGAAAATCTGAATAGTAAGAACATAATTACTATTCACATCACTATTCATCAAAATTTATAAATTCTGGTATCTACCATATTACTCATAATTAATAGCCTTAAATACTCATAATAGGTTCTATATAACTCATTAATATTTATTCTAACTACAAAAAATCTTAATCTAAAAAGAAAATGAAGTATGGAGAAAATCATCTTATTTCCCTAAAACTGAGTTCTTGAAGGATCTGAGCTTGAAAATAATGATTGAGTCTTTGAGTGTGATAATTTAATAATTTAATACATTAATTCTGAGTATTAATGCATTAGAAAATAAATGGAACAGATTGGAGAGAGATAAGAAATGAATAAGAAAGAAAGAAAAGAGGAAAAGTTATCGTGGAAGAAATGACTACTGCTTCTCTTTAAATAAGCTACTGCCTCACTAATGTCTTACTTCGCCAGATCCATTACGGCAATCCCACTTTGCCAATTCTCCACTTTGATAATCCTACTTCGGCAATCCCACTTTGCCGATTCTCCACTTCGCCGATCCCACTTTGCCAATCCCACTTCGGCAATTCCACCTCGCCAATTCCACTTCGCTAATCCCACTTCGCAAATCCCACTTTGCTAATCCCACTTCGCAGAATTCCACTTCAGCAATTCCACGTCGCAAATCCCACTTCGCAGAATTCCATTCGGCAATTTCACCTTGCCAAGTCCACTTCACTAATCCCACTTCGTAAATTCCACTTCGCAGAATTTCACTTCGCAAATTTCAATTCGCAGAATTTCACTTCGCAAATTTCACTTCACAGAATTTCACTTTGCAAATTTCACTTCGCAAATTCCACTTCGTCGGCTCAATTGACTTCCAACCACCTTGAAATCAAGGAGCCATCTTGCATTACCTATTTCTGTCGAGCTGGAAAACTTTTCCTTAGCAACTCGCACTAAACCAGCTCGCAAAAAACTCCTCCATTCTTTTTGTCACTTAAAATAGACACTTAGGGGTCCAACATATCCAAAATTCATATCAAAAAGAGATCTACACAATTTACAATAAATTTCTAAATGCCCAGACTTACTCAGTCTCCACATTCTCATAATAAACAAACAAACTCAGACTTACTATAGGAAATAGAGAATTATACAAGCTCTGATCGAGGAAGCATATCTTCTCACACACATAGAATTCTACAAAACAGTTCTATAAACTTAAAGAGAAGATATAAATCTATAACTCTTATAGTTTACACTTTTCTAAATTATTCATTTAAGATCATGAGAACTGAATCACAATATCCTTTCTAAACATAGATTCTGAAATTCTTAAAACTCTAATCTATTCGCAATCATCTCAACAAATAGAAATAAATAAAAATTAAATAAAAAAAATTAACAAGTATTGCAAAGTAGCGGTCTGAGGGCCTTTTCGGATCAAAGTTCCACCTTGAGAAATGATAGAGACGGTCGGATCGCTTCCTTGGAGCAGAATTTCTCTTGGTAATTAATTAATTATTAAACGTTTGGAGGAACCACACGCCTCAATTTTGTCCTTCTTTAGCTCAAAAAGAACTAAAGAAATAAGAAAGCAAATATATGAGGGAGAAAAGAGTGAAATCAAATAGTGAAAACTCAAACTAGGTGATTTCGGTGTCCTTTGGAAGGTGGAGGAAGCTTTCTATTGGGGTCTCGTTTCATTATTTTCCGATATGGGATTTGGTGAAAAAAGTGCAAAGTACGGAGATGTCACCGGGCAGAAGGGGAATTGCCACCGAAGGGGGGTGGCAGCGCTACCAAGGAGGGAGGGCGGCAGCATGATCAAAGGAGGGCGGCAGGCAATGGCAAGCAGAGCAGTAGGCCATGTTGCCGCCCTTAGCGCATGGCAGCACTATCACTTGCCTAGGGCGGCATCGCCCCCTAGGATTGGCAGCAATGCCATCCCTTCAGGGTGGCAACCCAGGCCCAAATTCTTTCTAGCATTTTTCAAGTCTATCCGTGAATGGGGCGGGCTCCGATTAATGCCATTCGGCTTGACACAAGTTCAAGGGGTATAAAAAAAATCAGTGCTCACAATTACCTTTTTCATTAAATTACTCCTCAAATAATTTAATCTTTCAGTATCTAAATTCCATAAATATTGTCCACCTAATTTTCATAATAATTTCCAAATCAATATAATAAATTAATCTTAATTTTTGCATTCAATAAAAATACAGTTCCTGATAATTCACTGCCCGAAATTTATAAAATCCATGTCAAATTCAATATTTTTTCATAATTCCTATCCAAATAATTTCTATAATAATTTTAAAATAATAGAACAAATTTACTCTAATTTTTACATCCAATAAAAAATACAATTATTAATTATTAACTGTCTAAATATTTTAATATCAATATAAATATTCAATATTTTTACAAAATTACCTCCAAATATACTTTAGGTAAATAATAAATAATTTTATAATAATTTAAAACCTACTTATTTAAAATTTATCGAAAATTTACGTATATCTAAATTTTTCGGTCCAGGCTTCGATCTCCGATCGGGATAAAAAAGATACTGTCGAAAAGCTCATGAAAAATAGAGTCCAAAAAAAACCATAACCACTAAAAAAACTCAATCGAAATTGGCTGGAATCATCCAAAATTAGTTTGGACTCATTAAACTTTTTCCAGTGATTTTGGACTCTTCAGGCAACGATGGACGGCAAGCTTTTAGTGGAAGGACGACTGATGGCTGAACTCTCCGATGGTGGTGCTCGTGTCGTGATGCGATAGCCAGATGGCCGATTTCCGACGGTCCTTTTCTCTCTCTCTCTCTCTCCATCTCTCTCTCGGCTGAATCTCCCGTTCACAGCTTATTTCATTTCTTTATTCTATTCTTTGTTTCATTTCTTTATTCCATTTCTTTGCTCTCTTCCTTCGTTCCATTTCTTTGTTATATATATAAATATAAAGTTACCGGACGAAAATATGTTTTCCAGATTTTTTGTTCGTTTTTTTCATAAATAATAATAATAATAATAATAATATAATTTAATAATATTATAATTTAAAAATTTAAAGAATATTTTGTAAATATTTTTTTTTAAAATAATTTAATACTCTATAAATAAATAATAAATTTTAACTAAATAAATATATATACATAAATATAAATATAATAATTGTGGAATAATAATAATAAAATTTTAATTTAAATATAAAATAATTAATTTAATAATTAATAAATAATTAATAATTTACAATAAAATATTTGATTTAACTAATTAAATTAAAAATTTTATAATTAAATAATTTACAATTCATAATACAATAAAATAAATCCAAAATTCATAATTCAAATTCAAATCTTAAAAATCTAATTTTTCTTTATCTAATTTTTTTTTTTTACTTTATATGATAATAAAATATTATATAATTGAAAAATATTTTTATATTCATTAAATATTATTAAAATATTATTATTTTGTGATTAAATAATATTTTAAAATTAATATAAAAATTTATGTATTATAGTACCAATTAAAATTTTTTCTTCTTTTTGTCTTATTTGATTTGGAGGTTCAAGGTTGCGTGATAGCTTGATTATTATGAAATTGATTTGGGTTTCTATGATGTAAAATTTAGATGATTATGAAATAAAAAAAAAAATAGATTGATTTTGGAGTGGATAAACGACAGGAGCATTTTAAATATTTTAATTAAAAATTAATTTTTATATTATTGACTGACATAAAAAAAAATAAAAATAAACGAAATGACTTCGTAATATAATAAAATCAAAATACATAAAATTTTTTATATAATTTTAAAAATATAAATTTTTTTTTATATAATATAATAAAATACATAAATCTTATAGTAGTTAGTTTAAAAAGAGCTATTGATTCCTCATTATTTAGGCAAATTTTCCTCTTTATTAGTAGAAATTTGACTTATTTCGTTGGAAAGAGAAAAATTATTCATCTCCATTTTATTTTAAGAGACTTTAATTTCCTATTTCATTTATTTTTTATTATAAAAAATATTTTAACTTTGCATTGACATAAAAATATTTTCTATTAATTAATTTTTCAATCATTCTAAATATTAGAAAATACAAAAAGTATTTTCAAGAAAATATTTTTAGTGATACAACGGAGCCTTAATTTACTTTATTATAGATTTTTTTTTATCACATATTATTATAATTTTGTCATTAACTTTTAAAACGATAATTATATTAATTTTTCCCTTATTTTTTAATTACCATTATTGTTTTATTTTATAAATAAGATATTATTCAATTGAATTCAACAAAATTAATATTTATTTTCTAACTAATTTTTATATTTCGACTAGATTGACTAGGCCTGTTTGGAGTACTATTTGAGAAATTTTGATAGAGGTGATTCTATATATATATGATTGATGCATTATTCATTCATAAGTCATGCATTTATGCATATGAAATGATATTCTTATTTGAAAACTATTAATAATCCATTTTTGGGCAGATTTATCAATATGACCTAAAACAGAGCTACCGAAATGTCTATAATTGACATAAATTTTGAATAGCTATAAAAGTTATTCTAAAAGGTTTTTTGATATGAAACCAAGCCCAATTGTTTATTATATATATATGTATTTGTTATTGGTATAAAGAAAATGCCATGTAAATATTGATTACAAGGCAAACCAGAAAGTGACTAAAAATGAGAAACGAACCCGTAATTTAGGAGCCAGTTGCGGTAGCGCAATTCGGGCCCCGGTGGGTAAAAATATGAAATTGAGCAAAATGCTTTCTTTGAACTTTATTATGCTATATATTATCATTTAAGTCGTATTTGAGACTTATATTGATATGTTTATGCTATCTGAGACATCTGCATATAATATATTATAATAAGACTACTTCGATGGTGTAGAAATAAACTATCGGCTGTGTACATAGATATATGTTATGACCTCTGCTTGGGAGAGGTAAAATTCCCTATGCATAATAGGTTGGTGGTTGGAACTGAATAATTGGAGGGATATGTGATGGAAGAGAAGTAACAACTCAGTATGATATGATACGATATGACATGTTACAGGCTCCTGTTATATTAAATGTATTATGGTTCATGATACGTATTTCATTATGCTATTACCAGTATTCATATTTACAGATCATTAATGGATAGATGTGACTTGTCATGAATAATATTGCATACTCATATATATATTGACTCACTGAGTATAATCTTATACTCACCCCTTTCAGTGGTTATATGTTTTCAGGAACTCAGTGAAGCAGACATCCATTGGCTACATCATCTTCAGCCTTGGATCACAGATATATGTATTTGAGGTCACTCCTGTGTATATAGGTTCCTTGGTATATAATGTATAGAGGGCTTGGATTGGTTAAGAGTATAATGTCTAATATGATCAAAATGATAATCATATATAATATGAATATGTTAATGATGTTCATATATATGATATGAGAAATTGATATGATGTATATATGATATGAGATATGAATGCAAATATTGAAGTGCATATTGAGTTGTGATTGACTATTGGAGGTTAAAAGAGGATGTATGCTATATTGGAAGTGCAATGTTTATGTTTTATGGATAGCTTAAGTCAGAGTTATAAAGGAAATTCTGTCAGTTTTTCTGTATGAACATTAAGATGTTTTAAAAAAAAAAATTATCACATAAAATGTATCACAGATTAAGTAATGATTGTAAAAGTTAAGTTAAAGTAAAAGCATGGGTTCTTCGAGGTACTGGTCACCTTGGCATTACTTGTACCTTAGGACCGTCATAGTCTAAAATTGGGTCGTGACAGATTTTGTATCAGAGATAAAGGTTTAGTAAACCTGTGATATTATATGTCAGTAACAGAGTATATACCAAGGAACATAGGAGTTTGTATATCATCTAAGTTAGATGTTATCCTTATTATTTGGAATTCTGCAAATCTATAGTATGAATATTCCTCTATGATATATGTGAATTGTTATTTATTTAAATATATGCAGTGATGTAGAGAAGTGTTAATAGAGGTGATATACCTGATATGGAGGGTCAACATAGGGCTAATAGTGGAGAGCCTAAGGTAGGCACTGATACTTCTGTATAGGCAGAGAGGATTAGTCCTGATCCACCTAGATCAAGGCAACATACAAAGGGGAGCAATATTGGTGAGACTGCATTGAGACAAGAAATGCAGGATTTTAGACAGGAAATATTAAGGAGGAATCAGGAAATGATGCAAATACTGCAAGCACATATAGCAGCAAAGGCAGCTGCAATACCACAACCACCACCACCTGTTCAACCTATTGTACAGCCTGAGATACCACCAACACCAGAGAGGGTGCTAGTTGAACATAGAAGAGTGAGAAACCGCAGAATCATACCTGAGGGTGGTTTTGGTATCTCTGAATTTCTGAAGTTACAGCTACCCACCTATTATAGGGAGTATAGTACATGTAACACCTTAGCCTAAACCCTGATAGGGACCTTTAGGGAAATTATTTTCTTTTCTTTATGATGTGTTAATATGATATGTGAATGCATGGAATATATATTTGTGCATGTTATATGACCTAATTTTTAGGCCTAGAATTGTTTTGAAGTCAGTTAGGACTTAATCGGGTAAGTTTGAAATTTTTGGTGATCGGGGGACTAAATTGTAATTTTGCAATTCTTCGAGGTTTCATAAATTTATCAGTATATTTGAGTAAATGAAAGAATAAAAGTGAATGTAAATGGTTTTAAATTATTTATTTGGGGATTATATGGAAAAATGTACCCGGTTGGAGATAATTTCAGGAAAACAACTCAACGGGGGCGTTTGAGGGGTTTCGGAGTAAATTAAAGACCTTATTGTAATTTTACCTTGAATATGGGATTATAAGGTGTGTGTGATTCTATTATAACAGTTTAGGCTTGATTAAATCTAGCCGTTGGATTAAATGATGGAAAATCGGACGGTTGGATCGTTCGGGAGCATTTTAGTTATCGTGACCATTTTAGCTATCGTGAGCTTACCTTATTGGATTTTTGCCCTAAGATTTATGATTTGGTGTGGATGATCTGATGTAAGCTTGGTTGACTTTGAATTTGGATGGCCAATGAGATTAAAGTATGAAAAATGGATGGTTAGATGTTGATTTTAAAGCTTAAGTACCAATACACTAAAGCACCCAATTCCATCATTTGTATAAATACCTAATTCAGCCATTTTCTTCTTCTTCCTT
>CANXYC010088113.1:0-37157 GCA_948193065.1 Aleurites moluccanus | reverse complement strand
ATTTTCTAAAAATGTTACCCAATTTTCTAGACCTGGAGAATTTTTCCAAAGAACAAGAAAAAAGTCAATTTTTCTGAAGTGCAATCTTTTCCAAATTAAATAATCTCTTTTTAGATTATCACTCCAATTTAAAGTTCTAGAGGTTACCAGAGGAGTATCTTGATCTAAAATGGCTAATTGATTAAAAATCGGATACTGCTCTTCTAGAAATTCAATTATGTTAGCTACACCACAATATTCATGGGCAATTTTATTTTCTAAGAGAGTATTTCTATAAATAGAATTAATTCTAATTAATTCGTTCCTATGTTTAATTCTCCCACAAACCCAAGAATATTCCCACTGTATTAGTGGATGCTCTTTTCTGTCTGTAATCGAAAAGTGTTTTATATTATTATACACTCTTCCAGAAATTAATGAATTCCGTCCAAAAATTTTATCCATAAACTAGCAATTTAAACAACTTTTGGACCTATATGAAAAGTATTTTGAAAATCAAAAACCAAAATGTAATTAAATGTTAATTTATTTCTGAAAAAAGACTTTTATGTTTTAAAAACTAAAGTTCAAGAATATTTTTGTTACAAAATAAAGTTAAAGGATCATAAAGTGCGTTAGTCTAAAGTTGAGGGACGATGGCTGAAACTAACCCGGCATAAAGGTAA
The DNA here is from genome assembly GCA_948193065.1 of Aleurites moluccanus. Lineage (NCBI taxonomy): Eukaryota > Viridiplantae > Streptophyta > Magnoliopsida > Malpighiales > Euphorbiaceae > Aleurites > Aleurites moluccanus. Next base: position 36,492 of record CANXYC010088113.1, on the reverse strand, counting down.
ATGAATAATCATTTCTAAGAAATCAATTTGTGAACCTTGCCTTTGCATCATGGCAAATGATTGACCAGAGAAGGTCAATATGTTCCAGAAAACATACATTGGCAAGGTTTGAGTATAAACGGGACTTTAAAAATTAAAATTTTAAAAATATTGTTTAAAAAAAAATCAGTATGTCTAACTTAATTTTTTTTTTTTTAAATTTCAAAATGACATTTTGAATTAATCTGTCAAATACTCAAAAAATTATTTAGCGTTTTTTAAATTTTAAAACGACGTTTCATATTTATTTTAAGAGGGTGTTTGGGTGAAAAATCGATTTTAGAAAATAGAATTTTAAAAATGTCGTTTCAAAAAAACTGACATGTCATGTCTAGTTTAAATTTTTTCTGTTTTTAAATTTCAAAACGACGTTTTGAATTAATCTGTCAAACACTCAAAAAATCATTTAGTGTTTTTTAAATTTCAAAACGGTATTTCATACCCATTTTAAATAGATCCAAACACATCCTAAAATAGGGTCAAGAAAGTTAGAAAAGTTTGAAACACTCGTGGGATCGGTTGAACCGGAACGAATCATGAAACTAGTTCGATGTCCACTCTGGTTTTGAAAACATTTAAATGAAGACTTTTGAGAAGCAACTTTAATGCAGATGATCACAATACTGACTATGTCATTGAACTGAAGTACAAAAGCACATGATAAAACAGCAAAGCTTGTTCCTTGGAAGATCCACCTACTAATTGCATATCTTCAAGAAGGTTAAAAAGATAACTGAGGCACTATCATTATCATATTAAGAGGAGATTTTAATCTAAAATGAAAAATTAAGAGACAGAACAAGCCAGTTGCCTGTATTTGCTATCCATTGCAATGCTACAACAATGACTTGTAGGCATAGTAGCAGAAGCAGAGAGAGGATCACCTCCATGAAATAATGAAGCAAGAATCCAGAATCAATCAAGGCCATGTAAAAAGGCACATTGTTAGAATATCAAAATAAAAAATAAAAATGACAAAATAGCTTCAAATATTTTTGTATGAAGGCACTGTACTTTCCAATCAAATTTATTAAAAGACTTCAAATTGAACCAAGGCTGCTGCGAAATTGGGAATGATCATACAAATAGTCCAAGCATGCTAAAAACAGTAACCATCGCGAATCCTTCAAGTTGCTCGCCAAGAAGAGAGTGTTGCACCTTTCTATAAACAGCTTGTGGAGCTTTTTTACTAAATAGAAAGTAGATAGTAGAGAAATTTCAAAGCAAGGATGCTTTTGACTATACCATATTAATTAAAAATAAAATTGAATTTTTAAGTTTCAAATGCATAAAGGACACGAATGCATCCGTACAACTAACTACAGAATGAAAATCAAGGTAACCTGCATAGAAGTAATAACCAAGAATCACAATAAAGAAAGTGGACGGTGCTGATTTGTCTTGAAAATAGTCGTACAAACATCACAAAACGTGCTCATTTCAAAATAGACATATCAATACTCCTATGTGAGGGTCTGTTATGCATAATAAAAGATAGAAACTCCTATAAACTGCTAATTGTAGACGTACACTGGATTAAATAGAAGTCATGCATCAAATTTTATAACCAGAGATAGAAATTGTCATACGTCAACGCCCGCAAAGAAGAGCCCCTCTTTCCCATCCCTAACTAAATTATCAGCCCAAGTGCTTGCAGATCACGATTTGCTTGGATTTATCGACAACATGAGTCACAAGTATCGCTTGCCTTGACCCCACCCCACCTTCCCTCCCTCCCCTCAGCAGTCGCACCCAAAAATAAATAAATAAGTACTACCTTTATTAACTACTTTCAACAACAACATTCAACAAGATCAAATTACTAAAGAATTTCATAAAACACAATCATAAACCAGAATAACAGGTTTCAGTAAATTGATAGGAGCTTTAAATTGTTTGCAACAAAAGAAGTACACTTAAAAATAAAACTTATACATTAACTGTTACAAGCACCAATATTTTACACGACTTTACTGTATTTTACTGTATTATCTCAAAAACCTCATATAAAGTAACAAAAATAGCAATGAAACTCAGGTAAAGAAAGATGAAATAAAAGGGTAAGAAGACCAGGCCGTTACTTCTGTTACAATTTAACAAGACATAATTCTAATAAAACTGAAAATCCAAGGAAAGTTCAAAATTACCAAAAGCACTCGTTCCAAAATTGTTCAATCCAGAGTATGCTTGTGGTGTCTGAGAGCTTTATAGTTGCTGTTTAATGTTGTCTGTATGCAACTGGGCCAAAGCCTCTGATAACAAGACTGCTGAGGCTTTGGTCATGGTATGGTGGTGAGAAGGCAATGTGGGAGGTGGAGGCTGAGATTTGTAAATTTGTATGCGGGCAAGGTCATCATCAAGTTCAGTAGAATAATTAGTACTTTCTATGGAAGCAATACCAATGGACTGAACTTGGTGATTCATTTGAGGAAGATCTCCAACTTGTTGATGATTTTCATTCTGGGGTACATTGGCTACTGAACTTGCCATTGGGAGTGTTCTGTAAGCTTGTGAGGCTATCTCAGGCACAGGGGAGGCAGCTGCAACCTTGTAAGCCACTTGAGCAGAGTTTGCAGGAGCATTAGGATGTACCGGGGGGCGATTAGAAGCAACACTTCCAGGGTTAACCAAACCACTTTGCATAGGCAAAGTGTAAGGATGCCCAACAGGCACGAAATATACTGGGCACGGTTGATTGGTCTGATAATACACCTCCTCCTGAGGCACTGGAGAATTCATCACACAATAAGGAGATACTGGGACCATGGTGGTTGGGTTTTGAGACAAGTAATGTGGGGCAGCTGTACGAAAAACATGTATTTGTGGTGGATGATCAAATTGTAAAGACAGTGGAAACCCAGAAACCAGAACAACTTTATGCACCTCAACCCCAGTGGCAGGATCCAGAATTTTACTCTGCGACTCTAATGGGACAGAAGAATTTTTGTTCTCCATTGCAGGAAGAGAAGCAACTGGGTCATGATAAGTCCCAGTTTGTGGATGAGATACAGCAGTAGCCACACTGTTATCACTGTAACAACAAAATGGATAACCTGTTACCTCACCGCTCCTCAAAAGAACAGATTTTTAATGTCCCAACGTTAAAAATACAATTATAAACCAAGAACTTAAATATCAAAATCCCCCTCAGAAGCAAATCTAACTAAATAAAGAAGCTCAATTTAAGTATGTAATAATGAGTTTCAAATTACTTTCCTTTTTAATTCCAACATTTCCGTAGTGGTCAAAGAAATTATAACTAGTACAAAAGCAGAGAAACAAGAACAGGAACAATCACCAGATTAAACGTTCACAAGTATACCTTACAAATGATTCCGAAGCAGACAATTTAACCTTGTTATCCAGTAAACCAACTCCATGATCCTCAATCTGACCCTTAGCAGGCAAATTCGACAAAGAAACAGAGGAAGAAGTTGACCCAAAAGATGAACTCGTCTCCAAAACCATCGACTCTGCTCCACAAAGACCAACACTCACTTCCCCACCACCACAAACACCATTGTTAATACTTTCACATTGTCCTTCCCCACCAAAACCCACACCTCCTTTCTGCATAATTTTCGCACTCTTCAATACATCTGCAAACCAACTCTCTGTCTTGGGATGCCTCAGTTCGTTCCCAGACAACTCAGAAGAAGGGTTCAACTGAGTCAACTCAGGCTGAGTAGAAATGGGTTTAAGTGGGAAAAGGAATAACCGAATGCGAGAAGGAGCAGGGGAGAGGCGGTGGTGCTCCTCAAGCATAATAAGAAGATCCTCATCTGTAGAGAGAGAAATAAGCGAGTCAAGGTCGTGGTTAGGAAGCTGGTACTTGAGATTAAATGGGTTACTAATATGAAGAGTGGTGGATAAGTGGGTGGTGACAGAAGAAAGGGTGAAGTTGCCGGAGGAGGTGGTGGGGATGCTTATGATCCGGGTGTCGCCGCCAGCATAGTAGAGGGACTTGGCATGGGACCGTGGGATTATGTGCCCTCCATAGCTACACATTAGACGGAGTTTATTTGCGGTGGTGGAGGAGGTGGTGGTTGTAGTGACGGAGAGTGGTGGATCCATTACGACGGCGGTGGCAGTAAGATCGGAGATTTTAGTGTGGTGCGGGTGGCGCGATAGTAGTTGAATATAGTTTGACATGTCAAGTGGGATTGGTTTTTTAATCGCAACTTTGCGGTTTTTAACTTTCCAACTTGCCAAATAAAAAGCGCTTTACGCTACAGAATGCGTCATTTTGGATTAACTGGACAAGACATCCCCACTTTCTTTTTTCTATTTTTTTTTTTCTCATTACATTAATATTTAAATATTTTTTTATTTTTATTTTTCTATAATAAAAATTTATATTTACCATAATTTTTTTATAAATTAATTTTTAATAAATTAATAATTTATATTATATATTAATATTCTATCATTCTAATTCTAGTTATACTCAATTAATTAATACCTCTTTTAATTAATAAAATTTATAAATTTCAATGATATTAATTTATAAAATTTTTATTCTATATATTATAATATATAAAATTAAATTTTAGAGATATTCTGAAATTTTTTTATCAAACTCAATTTATTTTTAAAAATTAAATATCTATAAAGTTATCCCATAAAAAATCAGGTCCACATAAAGTTATCTTATTTATATTTTATAGATACGGTTAAAAATTTATATTGATGAATATTCGTAATGTTTTTATAATTTAAAAAATAATATTTAAATTTAATAATATTAAAATATTAAAATATTTTAATAAAGATATGAATTAAATAAAAAAAAATTAATCAAAATTCACGAAAAAAATGCTCTCTCAATTAGTTCCATAGTGTCTGGCACATGTGAAGTTTTTAATTTTTAATTTTTTTTTTATGATGACGATAATAACTTATAATGTGCCACTTTTCTTTATCATACTTCCCTCTGTCGTTACAGGGGTAAATTACATGTATGATCACCAAATTTAATAATAATTTTAATGTGATTACTAAAAAAAAAATTATTTTAAACTAATAATTAAATTTTAAATTTTTTTTTTACTGACTAATTATCAAGTCAAAAAGTAATTAAATCGAAATACGTAATATTTTAGTCATCACTTTTTATCAATTAAAACCGCCAATCGGTGAAAAAATTTTAAAGTTTAATAATTAATTTAAAAGAATTTTTTAATTTGGTGATTACATTAGAATTATTTATAAAATTTAGTAATCACATGTGTAATTTATTCATATTTATAAATAATCTACTCAACCGCTGACTGATTAACGAATCATAATATTTTCATGAATATTAAAGTTTTAATTATCATACTTTCAAGTATGCTTATATATATTTGTGATTGAACATTCATGAAATACTGATTTTTATTATATGTGCATAAATAAAATTAATATTTTAAATCATGGTGATATGGATAAAAAAAACTGCCATGAACAATTGAGAATAGTAAATGTTTACATTAGTAAAGTTTCATGATTTCCTTACCATGACCTAGGGGTTGGTGATCACATTTTGTGGAATTGGGTGTCGGCTTAAAATGGCATGAGAAATGTATATTCGATTTATTGGCATATGCATTGACTAATTGATATCGAATTAAATTATGCTTCATGGACACTTATTGCTTGTATAGTCTAGCCGAGACTATACCTTATGCAAATCAACTTATGAAAATAGCGTTACTTTGGTGAGAGGTGTTACAAACTCTAAGGTTTAGAAGTCTAGATAGAGGAAGATTTGAAGCCTACCATCATTACGACTATTGCCTGGAGGAGATGATTACTATATTGTGGGGTCATGTAATAAGATAATAATATATTATATTTTGCCACATAGTGAAATTCTATAACTTCTTCTTAAGTCTTAACCCCTTTAAAATACATTGCATAATCTGCCACGATGTTTATGACTAAATGGAGTTAGTATGAAGCAGTGGAGCACACCGGACTTGGCACAATAATTCCTAGTAGTGAAAACATTAAAATCAACTAAGGTAGTATTGTTTGCATGTCTCATCCTATGTTTTCATAGAGCATCCGTTAATTAGTTATGGTTAGTAATGTTGGCTGTAATTATGGAATTTTCTATGTGTTTGAATATTGGAGGTATTTGGATCTTCTTAAAAAAAGAGGGATAATCACTTAAAATGACTTGTTTAAGCTATTGTGTGGTGAGACCATATAAGAGAATGACATTTAAGGGGATAATTAATTATTTGGTATTTTTTTTGTCCATACACCACACGATTTAAAATATAATTTTATTTATGATCACACAATAGAAATATGCATCCCATGTATGCTCCATCATAAATGTATATAAACATACTTGAAAATATAATAACTAAAGTTTTTATATCCATGAAAATATTATAATTCGTTAATAAGTCAATGGTTGAGTATATTATTTATGGATAGGGATAAATTATACACATAATTATTAAATTTTGAAAATAATTTTAATGTGATCACTAAATTGGAAAATTATTTTAAACTAATCATTAAATTTTAATATTTTTCACTAATTAATCATTGGACTGAATCGAAACATGTGTCGCTGACGTGGCAATATTAATTGGCAAAAAGTACTGATTAGGATGTCACATATTTCGATCAGACCATTTTTTAGTCTAATGATTAGTCGGTGAAAAAAATTTAAAAATTTAATAATTAATTTAAAAAAAAATTATTTAGTGATCATATTAAAATTATTGTCAAAGTTTAATGATCATGGGTGTAATTTACCCGTCCTCTCATTTTTCATTCAATGTACCCTTTATTGACAAAATTGTATATTTTATTTCAAATTATCTATTTAAAAAATATTTTTATTTTCATGGAAACATTTGAAAATTTTAGAGAATATGTTAATTTTTTCAAGCTAAAAATTAATTTTCAATTGAAAATATAAAACATTTAAACTGTTTTCCATTAAAAAATTGAAAATTTTGTTGATATTTTCATAAAATTCTATTATATCTTATTAGTTTCTAATTAAATTACTAATTAACATTTTCTACAATTAAAAATTTTGATTTAAGTTTTATTATTACTAATAATTTATTAGAGTTTCCTTCTATCTATTATGTAAAAAAAAATGCATATAAAATAACTAACAAGCAAATTATAACCAAATAAATTAAGGTTACGATTTGTATTAAGAATTTTAAATCCATAAAATTTATTAAAATTTAAAATTTAAGTTTTTTATTTCATGAATTTATAAAATTTTACTTATTTGTGATAAAAATAAAATTTATAAATTTTAATGATATTTTTGTAATAAAATATAATTTATAAAATTTTTTATTTATTAAAATGAGAGAATTTTTAAAATTCAATTTCTTATGTGGGATTTTAAAAATCCTCATTGGTAGATGATAGATTTAGACAATTTATATATTTTGATTTTTTTTATTAATTAAATAATAAATTTTAATAGAATTCATGAAATTTCTCGACTAAATTTTATCTATGCAAATACGATTTCAAGGAAATGGAGGCAGTAATGAATTTCCATACCTCAGTTAAAAAAGAAAAAGAAAAAATGGGTTTCATTGCTAAAGGTAGCAAATGGATCATTTTGGGCAAATTCTACGGAGAGTTGTTTGGAACTGAGGTGAATTTGGCATCATATTATCTAACAAATTGGAATCGGATCAATTCAAATCATTAAAGCAAATCGAATTATGCTTCAAATTGATTATAATAAAAGATTTTAAGTCAAGTTAAAATTAATTCATGAATTTGAATTAAATCAATTATTTATAATATTAAAATTTTTAATAAAAAAAAAATTTATTAATTTAAATTGAATTGATTGAGTCCTATTTAAATGAGTAAAATTAAATAAAAAAAGCTTAGAAAAGGTTTTAGGACATGAAAATAATAGAGTTATGGTTGATTTTCCCTTCCTTAATTCTAAAAATAATAATAATAAAATTTAATATTTTTATAAATTTATCACAAAATTTTAATTTTGACAATTTTATAAAATAATTTTTCAATTTTTACAATTTTATGACCGGTCTAATTTCAAGTGAAATTAAGTTTGTAAATTTTATAAATCTAAATTTATTTATTTTGTTACACATCATGTGAAAAATTAAAGTAACAAAATATTTCATTTTAACATCACACAAATTTTAGTTTGATAATATAAATTAATTAAAAAATAACAAAATTAGACATATGACATATCAATAAATTCACATTTAATTTTTTTGAAATTAAATGGGTGATAAAATTATAAAAAATTAAAAATTTATGCGTGAAATTACAAAAAATTAGAAGTTCATTATAAAAGTTTAAAAAATTAAATATAATATTATTTTGTAATTAATCCTTTCAAATTTGTATAAATTTGGATGGGTAGATTTAATCTGAATGTGTATGTCAAGGTCAAATTTATTACCTTTATTCAAATTCAGCTTGTAAACTGGATTAAGGATCAATTTGGAATTGAGTTTGGATCTGTTTTGTTTAAAATTTTTAATAATTTTTTTAATTTTTAAAATTCTTTAACTGTTTTTTGTAAATCATAGTTTGGAAAAATAAAAAAAATATAACTGTTCTCAAATCAAATGAAAACAGTTTGTCAAATGCATGTTAAATAATTTGTACTTTAAACATTATGAAAAGCAATTTATATTTGTTTTATCAACTAGAAGCTATTAATGCTAAAAAAAAAATTCAACTAGAAGCTAATTTGACTTTATTTTTTTTTATTTAAATTCAATTATCCTTATTAAAATTTATATTATAATATATTCATAATATTTATTTATCATTTTAACCTCACAACTAATAAATTTTTATCAATAAATATTTATTAATCTATAATAAATTTTTATCATTAAATTTTTATTAATCTATCATAAATAATTATCAATAAAGTCCAAATAATAAAGTCCAAATAGTAAAACAAACTTATATTGTATAGTAAAATCTAAAGTACATATTAAAAAAAGCAGTCATAAACTTCAAAATTTAATTAATTATATTTTTCAAAAAGTCAAGATATATGTGATTACAAAAAAAAAAAATATATATATCATAATTAGTTAAATCAATAAAATTTTGAGTCAAATAACCATAAAACCAAGAAATTTTCATTATTTTTTATTTATTTACAAAAATTTTCACTAATTTTATAAAAAATTTTAAAAAAGAGGACCACCTTCTATATATTATTAATATGACCTATAATATTATTTCGATCTATTTGATCTCTAATGAACAAAAAATTAAAAAAAAATATATAAGTGTTTTATTGGTTTATTTAATTGTCAAATACAATTAATCAAATTGATTTTTAAATAATTAAATAATATACAAATCATTATAAAATATTTAGGGCAAAATAATTTAACATTTGTTTAAATAATCAATTTGATTAATTTGAACAATAAGATTTAAATAAATTCAAAATCAAAATATTGTAATAATATTAAAATATATATATGCATTAATGAACACCACGATTTAAATTAATTAAAACGGTTTAATATTATTTTAGTATTTTTTTTTAAATTAAAGAGGAGAATCGATTTAAATTTATTATTTAAGAGAATATATAAATATCGTTAAGCTCTACCTTAATGTGTAATTTTATTTTAATATTAAAATAAATTTATTTACTTGTGAATAATGTTTTAGTATTCAAATATTATAATATATTAATTGTTGGTTCGCTTTTTACTCAAATTTTTATCATATTTTAAATTTTGATTATATTTTTTAATTTATGTTTTTAAATATTTTGATATTTATGAATTATTTTTTTATAAAATTTAAATATTAATATTAAATTTATTATATATAATTTTTTTTGAAAAATAATAAAATTATATTATATATATTAATCTATATAAATTTTTAATTGAAAATAAAAATACGATAATGTAGAAAAAATTACAAGTTGATTTTGTATAATTTAATAATTTCATATAAACTTATTGAGAGTTATTTACTGCTTAATATATAAATAATTTAATTTTTGAAAAAGTAAGTACATACAAATTTTAAATATTATTTTTAATTTAAAATATATAGTAGTAGTTAACAAATTTTAAGGAATTTATTAGTAACTAATTTTGAAATAATATCTACAAAATATATATTATGAATCAAGATTGAAATCATATATCAAAATAATAAGAAAAATAATAAAAAAAATATTATAAAAAAAAAACACAAGGCCATGAACGTAAAAATAAAAAAAAAGCCCCACCCACTGGCTGTAGAGTCCAACTCCAAACCACACTGAAATTTAAAGAACAGCTTTTAAAGAACAGAAATTTTACCCTCGAATCGATTTGGACCAAGAAGGAGATTAGGACTCCATTTTCTCACTGTATCAATTACATTGCAAGAAAGAACCCACACGTTTTCAGGTAATCAACCCATTTCCTTTACTACATTCTTAACCGTTTCTTTTTTTTTTTTTTCATAGATTATCCTTTTTAACTTTTTCTTTGACACTATAGCTACTTTTTATCCTTTTCATTCTCTTCTTCTCTCTGTGGGTAAGATTTTTTGTTTGTATTTGCAATATGTGAACCTTACTCATAGGAAGCTTCCTATGCCATTTTTGCCAAGTTCTTGGGATATTAATTGAATGTCACTAAAATCTGAAATACCCTTTTGCATCATTTTGACGTTTTATTTTGCTGATAAAAATGCCTTGGTTGGATTTGGGATCTCTTTCTTGGTTTAATAATTTCAGGGGCATTTTTCAGGTTAGTGGGTTTATTTTGAAGAAGTTTCTTTCTTCCTTTATTTTTTTCTTTCCCTTTTGTTCTTTAGTCTTGTAGCTGTTAAGTTGGACATGGGTTTTGTAATCTGAGTCCTCTGTGAATGTGTTTTGTTCTTCTTTTTTATGTCTTTGGAATTATCCATGTTGAATTAGTAACTATATTGCCTAATTTGTACTTCTAATATTTTAAATGCTCAATGGGTTGTGCTTGGACTTTGTAGTTAAAATCACTTTTTCCTGAGATCTGTAGAAATATAGTGCTCAAAGACTAAGAGAAAATATGTACTGCTCTCTGTTAAATTTGTGATGAAACCTGACCAAATTTTAGTTCAATGTATTAAAGCATAAGAAACACTAGCTATTTGCTTTTCAATGCTATTTATATGTAGTAGCTGAGTATGTTATCTGAATGAAGATCAGTAACTTTCTTTAGCAGAGACTTTCCTCCAAATAGGGATTAAATGTTATTGAAACATAATGTGGCAGGCGAACTTATACAAGAGATTTTGTTATTTTATTACTCCACTTGATTTGAAAGTAATTTCCCATGCATTTGTCCTTTCTTCTGTGCAATACATTATTATGCTACAAGTGAAGATTTTTCAAAATTGTATCAATAATATGGAAAAATCTGGGAAACATGACTACATACTGATCCTAAGATGTATACATCATTCTATTACTGTGTAGTGAAGCATATGCTTAATATAAAGCATGTATTAATAAGTAATGAATTGCAATTTAATACCTGCAGAATGGATAATGTTTCCTCAATCTTTCATTCCACCAAGAACTAGTTTAGATTTACTCAAATTGAATATAGAATTTTGTTTGTTGGGACTTCATGGTCCTTACTGGCAGTTTAGGGATCATGATCAAATTTGTTCAAAAGCATAGTGGCGTAGTTGGTAACAGTTTTGCTAAAGTAGGATCTTGAAAATGGAAGTCTAGAAATAGACCTTTTCACTTGCATCTTTTGTAATGAAGTGGCGACTCTTAGATCTTGAATCTACAATTATTTGATTTAAAGTTTGAGTCTTTATCATGAAAGTAGATAATGGCCCTTAAATTTGTTCAATTATGCTGTTTCCCATTTTGATAATTTGGGAATTTCTTTAGATAACTTAAATGACCAAAAAAAAAAAAAAAAAACTACAATCTTACTTTCAATGACTTGGAGTTGGCCATGATGGTCCAATCCTTTAGCACATGGAGAAATGACGATATAAGATTTATGTTGTTTTATTAAATTTTAATCCCTGCAGCCTTTTTTCTCTAAAACTACCATTTAATCAAAGATGAAACATAAATTTTCTCAACTTTGAACTCTCCATCTCACTTATCACTCATGTGCAGACACAGCTTTATTGACAAATTTTCATTAATATGCATCGGCTGAGAGATAGCTGAGGAAGAAAAGGGTACAGGTTGTGTGAATAGCACATGTTTTTAATGGTTTGACTTTTCTCTAATGGTAATTCTAAAAGCTGTCGCTTGCACTTTTGGACTAATGAAAGCATAGCTGGTAGGGGAATTTGTTGAAGATAACACATTTCTTGAAGATTTAGTTAGTGAGCTATCAGCCTGGCACACAAGATGACAACGGAGAGCAGTGGATGTTGGATAAGCTAAATGATAGAGCCAATTAAAGGTTTAACTTTTAGTCAGTGGTATGGTTCTTTTTGAACTGAATTTTATTTCGGGAAGTGAGTTGATGCTGGCAACTCCTCTGCATGTATGAAGTGTGATAACCTTCATTATAATGCTTATAAAAGTATGAGGAAACTTAGTTCTGCATACTGTTATCATAGTCAAATAAATTTACGCAGTGTTATACTTGAATCAATTTCCTTTATGAAATTCCATATTCATGATCTAGGGGATTACTGAGAAAGAAAAAATCTCTGCTTGGTGATGCAATATTTGACTTCTAGGCTCTGTGACATCTAATTAGGGCTAATGATTCACATTTGAAAATCTTATCTTTACCATCTAGATTTGTTTCATGAGTCCAATATCATTACGCAGTGTTTTTTTTTTTAAGAAAAAACTTGTCATTCTTTATCATGTTTTCTATGGTTTGACCTTCCAAGGTAGAAAAAACAAACATTAAAGTACATTGGCAACTGTGATGGAATTATTTTAAACTATTTATGTATTAGCATGCTTGGATAGTGCTTTTAGGGATCAAAGAATCTTGATGGTGTCTTTAGGTAGTATTTTGTGGCAGTTAACAAGCAATTACTGTTGCTTCTTTGGGAACTTACTTTTGCAGATTGATGAGCCATACTCACTGATGGATCATGTAATACAGTCTTTTCAGGGTTGGGCGCTGCCATTAGTAGTGCAATATATATAAAGCATGATGTGCAACATATTAAATAAAAATGATTTGTTATTTTCATCAAGATTTAATGGTGATTTGCAATTGTAAGTAATGCAGTGCACATCTTTGCTTAGTTTCCTTTGAAAATTTAATTTAACGTCAAAAGAAAGTGAATCCAAATTTGACCAATGAATCTTGAACATAAAACATTTTATCTCAGGTTAAATTGATTAAATTAGAGGCATTATTTATACTATTGGTTCCCTGAATATTGATTTGTTGGGGTTATATAGGATGCTTCAACTAAGAGATTGGAGATTACTGCAAATACTTGCCAATCATTTTCACATCTTAACCTTGCACTGATAGAACACAAGAATGAAGAGGTATAGCGTCTCTTGTGACATTTTTTTGAACAGTGTGGATGACTCTTTAGATTTATAATTTAATTGGACTTTGCATATATGTTGGCAAGGCTACTAGCTTTATTTTATTTGTTCTAGTTTTAAGAAGTATTGGAAATTTAGGGTTCCATTGTTTGTATAATCACTGGAAGGTGAATCAGGACTGCTTATCATCCTTGAACCTAATCAAATATATAAGACTATCTTAGAATTTGACATGCTGTGTCTATATTTTCTTAATGCTTTTCTTCTTTTCTTTTAAGATATTGAAAAAATAAATTCAAAACATTAGTCATATAGTCATTTATGCATTAGTCAAATTGTCATTTATTTCCAATTCCTTTACTTCAATATTAGAATCAGTTCTACCTGATCCTAGAGAACCCAAAACTGAATGTGTTCTTATCATAAAAACTTGCCAAATCTACTTTGAACTAGCACCTATATTTCTCTCCTTACCAGTTACACCTCTCTCTAGTATATTTTTGTTTAACCCTGCACCAGTTTACATCTTCCTAGTCTCAGTAGCACCTTTCTTTGCATTGCTTGTGCTTCATTTACCATTTACACCAACTCCACCTCTGCCTCTCCCCATGCCTTGCTGTGTTTGCATTTTATATGTGCTCCTACTGCACTTTGGACCTACGCTAGCTTACACTCAACTTTCAACTTTTCATGGTCAGCCATATTCATATTTGATACAAATGTTTTTATATATAAGTTACACTTTAAAATAAGTGTTGGATTTATTTGGTCATTACATCTTTCTTTTATATGAGCTTTAGTTTTCCTTTTGAGGCTAGAGGGTTGGGGGATCACATGAGAGTAAGCATGCAGTTTGTTTACAATGGTCTTCTAGAAGCTAGCCATCATGAAATGACCATCTTAAGCTTGGAGTTTTATAGTGATGCGTACAATGGTATAGGGAGTCCTTAATTATTTTCTTCAAGTGTTTACTGGCTTGCAATATCCATTCATAGTTAACTCATACAAAGGATTTTACCTAGAGATTTTCTTGTTTCAGAATAGATTGTTCTGCTGCAAGTTTTTAATTACAATGTCTATATATGTTCATCTCCTACACATAATTTCTATGTTCATCTCCTACACCTACTTTGACATTCTTATTTGGAAAAAAACCTTCTGAGAATCTTGAACTTGTGTTGTTTTGTCTGTTAAGCCCTTGAACTTATTATTGCTCCACATTAACTCTTTGTTCGGACTTTTCGCAAGTACACGAATCGTTTTAACAAGTAATAGAGTGAGTAGAGTATCGTCCCAGAGAGAGACGTTGTCAATTACCGAAATTTATATTATCTTTATTAATTGGAAAGAAATTAATTTGGTTTCAAAATTAATTCCGTTAATTGAATTTATCCGGTTGATTGACTCAATAATGATTTCAAAACTAAAGTGTTTGATGGATTGATTACTCTAAATTATGAATTAGTCTCTCTCGAGTAAAAATTCAAATATTAACATTAATGCAAGTGTCTAAATCCAAATATTAATATTAATACAAGTGTCTACTCTCGTGATCACTGAATCAATATTAATTCATTAAAATTCTTAGCAATTTCATAAAATCCACTAAAGTGTACCCTAATCTCTTAGTAAAACATGCCTTAGCTTATTAATTCCAAGAACAAGCAACTATCGCAACTCTCGCTTATAAATAGCTAACTTAGATAGTTATTATAATGGCTAATTATAAAACACTTATAAATCAAAATTAACAAATCAAACTATGCATTAAGAATAATTAAAATCATAAATCATTGTCATCAACCTTTATTATTCAATTAACTTCATCTAAATTCTAGAAAAAAGATTTAGTTTAACATGATTAAATAAAGAAAAAATAAACTAATCATTAACTTAAGCATCTTCATAATAAAATTAATAAAGAAATAACAAGTATAGAAAATAAACTCTATTTGATGATCTCTTTTATTGATTGAAGGTCTTGAAATTCTAAAAATCCTTTTCTCTAACCTCTTTTAAGTCTCTTTAGCTCCCAAAAGTGATCTTCCCCCTTTTTCCCAAGTGTTGGTTGCCTTTTTATAGATTTCATTTCTGAGGGCAGTGCAAAATACCGGGTAGAGACATGAAATACCGGTTGCAAAGCTCAGAATACCGGGTATCCGTATTTCATTCTATTAGGCGAGATACCGGTTGTCCAGTGAAATACCGGTTGTACATGGTGAAATACCGGTACCCGGTATTCTCTACTGTCTCTGGGGTTCCACTTATACTTCAAATACCAGTTCCTCCTCTCTAAATACCGGGTAGTAGCTCCAAATACCCGTACCCGGTATTTGATACTCTAAAGACTATTTCCAAGCTGAAAATCCAAAATTTCAATTTTTAAAACTTCAAAACAAAATCAAATCAAATAGAAATCTTTATTCAAAAATAAAATCAAAATCATAATCATAATCAATAATCTATACAAAATAAAAATCAAATCAAATAAAAATATTATTCAAAATCAAATCTAAATCCTATTATATCTATCAAAATATTATTAAATCTTAATTTGAAATTGAAATTCAAAATTATATTAAAATTAATCTAATTTAAACTGAAACTAAATTAATTAAGTACAAAATGACACCTAAAATACTAATAAAAACACTTAATTTTAATGCCTAACACTCTTGAACTTCTATTTTTTCCAACAATGAGGATTTTTTTTTTGCCGAAAGTAAAATTGATGTGAAATTTGTTAACAATAGTTTAAAAATATTTAAAAAACAGTACTAGTTTTTCACCATAGAAATTATAAAATCTACAGAAAAAGAAAGACTCGTTTATGCTCCCTGAAACTTTTTTAAGTATTATTAAGCAATGGAATTTTTTGAAAAGATGTGCAAGTTGATTTTCTAGTATGCTTTAATTAGCAGCTTAAGTCCGCATATCTAATTATTCTCAATTGTGGTTTGTATGCATCATGCAGTACAAGATGAGGGAGGTCCAGTTAGGTTCACATACTGTGAAGTCCCATGGAGTAACTGTTGCAAGGACACACATGCATGATTGGCTTATATTTCTGCTTCTTGTGGTGATAGATGTCGTCCTATACATTATTCATCCATTTTATCGGTTTGTCGGAAAGGATATGATGACAGATCTTAAGTACCCCTTGAAAAGTAATACAGTTCCTGTTTGGGCTGTCCCAGTAAGTTTCCTATCAATTATTATTTGAATTAAAACCTCTACTTAAAAATGAGACTTGTGAGCAATAATGTTGATGGGTTTTTCTTTTCTGGATAATTAGATGTATGCTATTCTTTTGCCTGTGATGATTTTCCTCATTGTCTATTTTCGTAGAAGAGACATTTATGACCTCCATCATGCCATACTAGGTAATAATATCTTCTTTTTTTTTCTGTAAAACATTCCAACATACAGTTAGCCATGAAAAATATCAGTACATACTTAACTGATGCATGAACTGTTTTTTTAGTGCAGGCCTGTTGTATTCTGTTCTAGTGACTGCTGTCATAACTGATTCAATAAAAAATGCAGTTGGCCGGCCTAGACCTGATTTCTTTTGGCGATGTTTTCCTGATGGAAAGGATGTATGCTTCTATGGACCTCCTACTGTTTGGTTCTTCAGATTACTGAAGATAATATCTAATTGTTTCTCAGGTTTATGATCAATGGGGACATGTTATTTGTCATGGTGATAAAAATGTCATAAAGGAAGGACATAAGAGTTTTCCAAGCGGGCACACTTCATGTAAGTCTTTTTTCATTTCTTTATCTTTACCAAAAAAGAATTCAAGGAAAATATTAACAATTTGAAGAATTTTCCCATAAAGAAATCTGGATACTGAAATATTGCTTTTTTTTCCTGGGAGTCATAGGATTGGAAGTTAGTCGAACACATCATACTCAGTTATGCTTGCTTATTTTGCTGTTCTGTTAACTTTGTTGGTGATCATTTTAATTGTCAGGGTCCTTTGCTGGTCTGAGTTTTCTATCACTCTATTTATCTGGAAAAATAAAAGCATTTGATTGCAGAGGCCATGTTGCAAAGCTGTGCATCGTCTTTCTTCCACTATTAGCTGCTTGTCTTGTTGGCATTTCTCGAGTAGATGATTACTGGCATCATTGGCAGGATATCTTTGCCGGAGGCCTCCTTGGTTCATGCTTCTTTTCTTTTCACTTCATTTATTAAGATGAAAGTACTTTCACTGTCCAGTCAATCATTAACTTAACTGACTTAAAGAAGCATCTTTTACAGGGCTCATGGTGGCAACATTTTGTTATTTGCAGTTCTTCCCCCCGCCATATCATCCTCAAGGTATGCTTCTCAACAAATTTTTACAATATTCCCTTTGATTATAGGATGGTATTGCTGAGTGCATCTTTGATGTTCTTGTAGCAATATTTTGTAAGAATTATGAAATATGATGAAATGGGAAACCTATCTTTTTCAATTTTCCCTATTCATTCATCCAGGAAAAATTGACATTTACATGAAATGGATTTGAACAAAATCTATTTAGAATTCCTTCGACAATATAGTTTCCTACTATAACTTTTGCATTAGTATGTAGTTTCCTTAACTGCATCAAGGGATATGCTCTGTCCTTGTGTTCTGCTGAATTTGACACAGCTCATTTGTGCTTTTGCTTACCTCTGTTATAAATATAGGAAGTCAACTGGTGATGACTTTCACCGGTAATTCTGTAGGGCCGGTCAAATCTTCTGATTAATACAGTACATTTCTTTTAGAAATCTGCATGTCTGTTTCAGGTGGAACATTGTGAGCACTTCAATGTTAAAAAAAAGAAAAAAAGACAAAAAGAAATCACAATGGAAACAGCTGATAGTTGATTCCAAAGATTATACTCCCTCCGTCTGATAATAAACGTCATAATTGCAAAATACTCAATCATTAAAAAAAATATTTTTGAACTATTTTAACATTTCTAATTCATTTACTATTTTAATTCATTGATTACTTTAATTTTCCTCCACCTTTTTAATTCTCCCATATTTTATATATCTTAATTAATTTTACATTTTTCAACATATTTTTTAATGAGAGTATTATTATAAAATTAAGATAAAATATAGTTTAGATTAGAAAATAGGACAATTAAATTGGGACATACCAAAAAAGAAATTAAGACGTTTATTGTGGGATGAAAGAAGTCATAATTATATGCCATTCACATCATTTTTTTTTTATGTAGACACATGGACATGGAGAAAATCTGCACGGAAAAACTAGTTAGAAATGAAATAAAAAACAACCATACATCTACATTACATTTTCTTATAGATGTACCCTTGGAGTGACAAATAATTCAATTTTTTTTCCTCTGATGTTTTTGTTAATTGCTTTTATTTTTTAAAGATTTTTTTTTTGCGAATATTCCCATTACATAGTTTATTTTGTACAAATGTGTGATTGTACTCTTCACTCCACCTGGTGTTGAATAGGAACATGCAACTTTCAATATGTTCAGACTCTTCAGGATATGTGCAATTAGTATACTGTGTAGGAGTGTCGCCAAAATTCTGGCATCTTGCACAGATACATTGAATCTTGAATACGTTCTTTTGCTAGATCTGGGTTCTTACATGGAAAAGAGTCCATTATCTGGTGCCCAAACTTATCTGCCCACCCCACCCCCCAGACCCCCATGGCCACTTTTGCTCACACATACCTTGCTGGAGGAAGTTATTTGGTGAGGAACTAAGTTTTGAATGAACAAATCCATTTTGTATCATGCTTATTGCCTGTTTCAGTTTTTCTTGCCACTCTACATAGGCTGTTTTTACAGACCTGTGACCGGACACTGCACGAATGCCAGTTCTTGATTTATTTAACCTTAAATTAAACCAGGACATGACTGATTCATTTTTCGATACCTGGTGGTAAAAAAAAGAATGTGTCCTTTACCAATAGCTTCAACGAAACTATGAAGTTTCTGATGAACCAATGCCGGATATGTTAATATGGCAGTCTTTTAGTTCATTTGATTATATGACATTACTTTCAACTACATTATACAAACATACCCTTAAAGTTTTATGTTTAACAGTTGCCTTGAATTTATTGGTACCATGCTTCTGCTTGAATTGAGTTTTCTGTACGTCTCTGTTTGTAGGTTGGGGGCCTTACGCTTACTTTAACGTACTGGAGGAGTCAGGCAGAAGTACACAAGCGTCCAGTACTATAAATCTGCTAAATTCGGAGACAACGGAGGCTCAAGTTGAGAATGAAGAAGATGAAAGAAAAGGATTTATGGGTTTACATCTGGCTCGAACCTCTAGTATCCCAATGGAAGACCCAGACATTGAACATGGAAGGAAGTAATTTTTCTTTAGTCGTGAACTGTGAAGGCTCAGGTTGCACCAGAAGAAGGAAAATTGTATCTTGTTGCTTATCAGTGGGGAAATTTGTATGTAACATATTTGCTAATCATGAAAAATAGTAAGTGCACTGTGGTGAATTTTTCAGTTCAATGCAAGGAAAGTTTATGCTGCAATTATGCATGATTCTTATTATTCTATTTCATTACATTGTTGGTGATAAATGATGGATTTGGATCCTCTCATGTTGAGTACATTTATTGGAAAAAAGAACTATTGAATGGTAGACTAATTTAGTTTTTAAGAATAAAAATATATATATCTATAAAAAAAAATATTATTATTAAATATAATATTTGTTTCATAAAAAACTTAAAATTATTAGAGTACAAAAAGAATAGTCATACAAAACTTCAATTATTTTTGGATGATGCTTGTTAAGTCTATGTATTTAAGGACCTTTTTCTTTCAAATTTTAAGAACTTTTAAATTTTTAATTCTATCATTGATCCAATTCAATTAAGGTGAAATTAAATTTAAATTTATTTATGTGGTAGATTTAAATTTTATAAATATTGTATAATTTTAACATAAATCAACAAATAAAAATAATAATAACCTGCTACCTTGTCAAATTCAAAAATAATTTAATTTGAAATATTGTGATAGAATATTTACCAAAATTTATAGTGTTGAGTTTATATAAAATTATTGAAATTAAAATGCATGATTAAATTACAACAAATAAAATATTTAAACTTTTTTTTTATCAAGAAATTTTTTTAAAATTACTTAAAAATATTATTAGGATTTGATGTATTTCCAAGTCTAAATATTATTCGAGAATACATTATTTAATTCATGGGTTTAGTCCTTATCTTAGGTGGACCAAATATAAAGGATATGAACTATGGAATTCATTATGGGTTAAGCTTGATGGAAAAAAAATTGGACCTGAAAATACATCAAGGTATTTTAGTATTAATTGCTAAAACTCATTTTTTTTATTAGATTAACAATATTTTAATTGATTTTTTTTTAAACTAATGTATAAATTTTAATTGATTGACAAAATTTTAATTTAACAAAATCCTTATTTGACAATGTGACTTCCAAACACACCTATCATCCATTATACATTGTTATTTTTTTTTATTATTCAAAATTAAATCTAAGATGTGTAAATCAGACTAAGAAGATCTACAAATTCATAGAAACAAGGTACTGGTGTTTGCATTAGAATGAAGAAAACATCAATATTCACATATAACATTTACATAAATTTTACTAATTTTCTTTTTTAAAGGGATGAAGAAGATAATTTTTTAAAATTATTTTAAGTAACCTCCTTAATTTTAGGTGAGTAATGATAATAATATGTGATTACTTGATATTTGACATAGAAGAAAAATAAAAAAATATATATGAGAATTTCCAATAATAATGGCAGTTTTTCTTCAAATGAAGAAAAAAATTAAAAGCAATTACCATGTTCCATGATTTCATTCAATTTTTTTGCTATCAACACCTTAACCGATATTGAAGCTGTTAATAGACAATCAGTGATAGTGATTAACGGTTAACTTATAGCTAATAACTATTAGTTGATTTTTAGCTTATCGCAAAGATTTACTTATTAATGATTTGTTTATGGTAAGTTCACTTTTTTATTTTTTTTAAAATTATTTTATTATTATGTTTGAATAAATGTAATAATTAATCATGATCTTGCAATTAATGGGTTTTTTCTCCAATATAAAGGGTAAAATATATATGTAGAATGGTATATATCTGTTGTTATATATTGTATTTTCGGATTCTTGGAAAAGCTTTAGCCTTAAAAAGCCATTAAAGCTAAGCTTAAAGGTATTTTTCTCTCTCTTCTGTTAGTTTAGTTACTCTTTATTTAGTTATTTTTTTAAAAAAATTTAATTTCAACTGAAATTCAAATTTAATTTAAATTCATATATTATATTTTTTCTCTTATATTTCAACTCTATTCTGTTTATTTATTGTAATTTCCTTGTCCCAATTTGCCACAGCTTTATACGTTTTATTTTCTTCTCATCTAAAGGAAAATTTTTTGTGCCTTCTTATTTTTTTTAAAGAAAATTAATTAATATTATTTTAAAAATAAAAGTAATATTTTTAAATATAAAAATTCACAATAAAAAAAAAAAATCAATAAGTTGTTGAAGTACAGGCTATAACATTTTGATTTGATTGGCTAATATTTATTTTAAAAGTCCAACAGTTGTCAATTTAAACGATTTTTCTAAATATTGTCTTAAAAACAGTGGATAATGATTATAATTAAATATTATTATATCAAAAATTTTATTTTTTTATTTTATTTATATTTAAATTAATTTATTTATATGAAATAATTATTTATAATTATATTTTATCTTAAATAAACTTATAATTAAAAAACTTCATAATTTACTTATTTCCTTTTTCAATATGAAGACTTCAATTGGCATTCGAATTCTGAAGTTCGCATTTCTTTTACATTTTTTATCCTTTGCAATAGCTTCTTTTAATTTTTCTTTTTCATCTGCCCATATAATTTTCAAATATCAAATCTAAGCCGACCACAATATTACCTGTTAAAGGCATGAAATAAAGGAATTCTTATAAAAAAAACATTTGCCAAATTAAATATTAGGGCCATCCAGAACAGCTAGAAAAGGGAGTTGCTATTTATAAAAAAAATTAAACACAAAAAGATTCTAAATGGATTATGCAAGTGTTAATTACATGCAAACTACATTCATAACTCCTAGAATTACATCCCCATTTGAAATTATATGTCTCATTTTCTATTTTATATTTTTTTTATGTCATATTATTTATAAAAAAATGTTAACATTCAAAATACATTAAAATAAAAGTAACGTGGTGTATAAAGAGAATATAAGACAGAAAATATGACATACAACGGGACAAAATCTGGACTGTTGAAAAATGACTTGATCAAGAAGGGGAGCGCTGTAAGGATTTCATTTCGAAAGAGAGAAAAACTTGTTAAAAAAAGGGTAAGAGTTAGCAACTCTGTGGTATTTACTTGTGTGTTATCATCTTTGATCCGAAACAAGATGACAAACATGTCAAGCCAGAGACCTGGCGTATAGATCTTCTTGAGGTTAAGCAAATTATCATAAAACACAAACAAAAGGAGCAAGAAAAGAGAGATTTCTGTACCCCTTGCAACCTGTAAGCAAGCTGAAGAAGGTTGTTGCTAACTCACAGATTTACACAAGTGAATATTTGTAGCTAAGTATCCTCCATGGAATGATAGCATCAACAGTTACTCAGAGGATGAATTGAAGCTACTTCTTGGTCGATTGGATACTAAATTTAACGATGCAACTGACAAAATAAACATGATAAAAAAAACACAAATTGCGATATAAACAGATGCAAGTCAGGTATTGGACAAGGTGGGATTCTTTCGATAGACTCGAAATGTTGGTGATACTTCGCAGAACTATGAGCAAAGGAATCATGGCAATGTATATTCAAGTGGGAACAATATATTGTTGATGTGAAGCCACTGGATATTCAAGTACCCACCTATTTCCAAGATGATTATCAGGGTTATCCCCTGACGCTGCCATTCAATCCACAATTTGGTGTGAATTGGCCACTAGAAATGTTGAATGACCCCAGAAACATTACTACTTCTGGGGCTGCACATAGTATTGATACTCAAATTTCTCAACTGAGTACACCTATGTGCTTCAGTCCAGCACCTTGGAAATGGGAGGATGTTATGTGCAATAGTGTAAATCCCTGGTCAAGCTACTTTGCTCCGGCTATGCAACTAATGCCACCACCTTTTCCACAGTACTCTGTGATGTTTGGAGATCCCGTCAAATGCATACTCCTCAAAACATTGAGACTAATGATTTCCTTCAAATGAAGTATAGAGATGCAAGGAATTAGATGTCGGATTTTCTGACTGTTTGTGGCAGTCTAGGTGGATTTTAATGTTGTTCTAAGTTCTAACAAGGTTTATATAGTACATATCATTTTCTTGGCCATTGCTAAAAAAATACTAAATTCTTATCAGCCCTGGCCCTTTGTGTGAATGTAAGGATAGAAATAGTTTTTTTTTTATTATGTAGAAATCATAATGGGAAATGAGATCACCATATACATATATGATTCCCAGATTATCTCCAGCCTAATTCATCAACATCAGTACCTAAAAAAGGGTTGGACTTCATTTACAATATTGCTCAGACCATGATTGGCAAGTTCATTGAAGATCAACTTGAATTCTGTGTAACAGCAATCCCACAAAAGTAAGCTAATACGCCATTAAAGTAAGCTAATTTGCCATTCTGTCTTAACATAACTATTTAGTTTTGGAACATTGAAAACATTTTACAAGGAGTATCAAAATTTGAACCACAACCTCCAGAAAAAGATAGGTATTCGAACACTGGGCTACTACTTCCACGACTGCCATCAAATGTTATTTAACTTTTCTGGAATGGTGAATTTTAGTTTTTTTCACAATATTTGAACACATTGGTTCTCGTTGAGGATAAGAAGAAATTAAGCCTCAAAATTAAAGATCACAAGGATACAAAGAAACTCAAAATTACCATATGGGCTAATGGGCACAAACAAAAAGGCGACATTTACTTTCCTGAAAAGAAAATAAAAATGCTAAATTTGCTGCTGCAAATGATAAGTAAATTGGTTATTGATGTTACCTCAGTTGCTAAACAATCAAATCCCAATAAAAATCCCTTTGTTGCTAGAATCTGCCATACTTTTCTTGGACCTTTGAGATTGTAAGGATTCAAAGCTAGGACCATATCCAACCCCACCTCACTAACCAAACCCGAATCCGATTCCACAACCCATGCCAACCCCATATATAACCTTATCCAGCCACCGTAACCAACTCCGTCGACCAACCAATACAGCATCAAATCCCTAATCCGACTTCCGGTCCTAGCACTGCTTCCTCTACTTTCCGCTACCGTTCTTGGAGGAATTCAGTCACCGGAAATTATTTTCCACTTTTTTCTTCTTCTTCATGTTGGTGTCATTTGTTTTCAAGTTCCAAATAAAGCTCGAGCTCGAGTCATCTACATTTGCAAAGGCGTGTTTGGATTTGACTTCCATGGGTGCGAGATAAGGATAGAATGAAGTCATTGAGATTGCTGTGTTATGTTAGTAATATTTATATATGGTCAAAATTAGAAATTTAGAACGCCCATTTGCTAAATCTTAGCCAAGACTAATGCTAAAGCCGCCAAGAAAATTGCTTTCTCCCCTAAACTACGTGTCGTGTCCTTCAATCAAACCACTGACCCACAACTCCTCCAGGTCCACTTAAGCAATTAAAATTGTCAGCTGATACTAAAAACCTCAACTTTGGTAAAATATTCCATGTCCATTTGATCATTACGAATCAAACTACCAAAAATAATGCTATTGAGATTAACTTCTCGATAACTTTTTATGCAAAATGTGATCAAGTTTCTATTTCTCGCAAGCTGTCCGACAGTGTGTGTCAAAGAAATGTGGTTTCTTGGGGTGCGTTGATGACTGGGTGTTTACATAATGCGTTTTCATTAGAAGTGATTAGGTTATTGAAAGATATGGTTTTGGATGATAATGAAGTCTGAATGAGTATATTTTTGCAGTTGCTTTGGCTTCTTGTTCTGGTAGTGGAAGAATCAGGGAAGCTCGATAATGTCATAGCTACGTGTTGAAGTCTGGGTTGATGTTTCATCTGTATGCAAGGAATGCTATTTTACATATGTATTCAATGTGTTCGACTGTCAAAGAGGCTTGTCGGTTTGGAATTCAATGCCCGGAAATGATATTTTTGCCGATTTGAGTGGACTCTTGGAAAATGGTTATCTGAAGGAAAGTTTAGAGGTTTTGAATAGGATGTTGAGCGAGGACGTGGAGTGGAATAGTGTCACTTATGTTAATGTTTTTGGGCTTTGTGCTTGTTTGAAAGATTTGAGATTGGGTTTGCAAGTTCATGGTAAGATGTTAACGAGTGATGCTGCATGTGATGCATATATTAGCAATGCAATAATTAATATGTACGGGAATGTGGGGAAACTTCATATGCGAGAATAGTTTTTGATGGGTTGCAAAATCAAAATGTGGTGTTGTAGACAACGATTATTGCTGCTTATTTCCAAAATGGGTGCTTTGAGGAAGCATTGAATTTATTTTCAAAAATGGAACTTGATGTTGCAAATCCAAATGAGTTTACTTTTGCCGTCTAGCTGAATTCTAGTGCAGGATTGTCTGACATGGGCACTTGTTGCATGCGTGTACAGAGAAGACAGGTTTTGAGGATTATGTTACTGTTGGGAATGCTTTGATCAATATGTATGCAAAGGGTGGCAACATTCAAGCAGCAAACAAAGTATTTACAGAAATGGCACATCGAGACACCATTACATGGAATGCAATGATATGTGGATACTCACATCATGGGCTAGGCAAGAAGCTCTTCAGGTATTTCAAGGAATGTTAGATGGAGAGGATCATCCTAACTTTTTCACTTTCATCGGGGTTCTCTCTGCTTGCAGTCATCTAGATCTGGTGCGAAAAGGTTTCCACTATTTGAACCTAAAGAAAGAGAGTGGTATTGAACCTGGATTGGAGCACTGTACATGTATTGTTGGCCTTCTGAGCAAGGCTGGAAGACTTGATGATGCTCAGAATTTTATGAAGTCTACTCCTATAAAATGGGATGTCATTGCCTGGCGTAATTTACTTAATGCTTGTCATGTCCATCATAGTAGGAAAACAGATTGCAGAACAAGTCTTAGAGGTGGACCTCAGTAATGTGGGAACATATAATTATCTACTATGCATGCCAAGGCAAAGAGATAGGATGGAGTCGTCAAAATTCGGAAGTTGATGAAGGACAAACACATCAAGAAAGTACCTGGAGTGAGCTGGTTAGAAATAAGAAATGTCCCCCATATTTTTGTTCCAGAAGATATTAATTATCCAGAGCACATTGAGATTTACAAAAAGGTAAAGGAGATATTGGCTATGATTAAGCCTCTGGGATATTTTCCAGATATTTGTGCAGTACTGCATGATGTAGAGGATGAGCAGAAGGATCATTACCGTAGTTATCATAGTGAGAAGTTGGCCATAGCATATGAAACACCTATCATTGTAATAAAGAATCTTAGTGTGTGTGATGATTGCCATTTGGCTGCGAAGCTTATTTCAAACGTCACAAATAGGATGATCATTGTTAGAGATACCAATTGTTTCCATCATTGTCAGGATGGATGTTGTTCTTGTACAGATTACTGGTGATAATTAATTTACTATACTGATGTACAAATAAACAAAATTGCATTTTAGACAACGTACAGATTGCTGAGACCATGTTAGCCTCCACAAAACCTGAGGATATTGAGCCTGCTGGAGACTTGGAGGTCCCCATAAACATGACATTATGTAAGTTATTCAAACGAAATATTTCTGGTACTTATATATATATATATATATATTATTTATTACTTGCAAGCTCAAGAAAAGCTTTTCTCCATGAATTTTATATATATATTATTTATTACTTGCAAGCTCAAGAAAAGCTTTTCTCCATGAATTTTACAAATTCACAGAAGTCTATCCTTCCATCTCTGTTTTGGTCATAGGCTCTGATCATTTTTCTGCAGTTCTCCAGCTCCAGTCCTTCCTTTAATCCCAATCTGCGCAGGAGACTCTGCAACTCTTCTGCAGTAATAAATCCATCTCTGTTCTCGTCAAAAATATCGAAAGCCTCCTTTACTTCCCCTAAGCTCGGCTCCTTCTCATCAAACAGCTCGGAAAGCTCGTCAGGACCCATCAACTCCTTAAGCTTCTCACATTCTGGGCTGCAAAAAAGTCCCAAGTTGCCCATCACCATCTCCACCTCCTCTCTGCATAGGGTCGTAGTATCTTTTTTATTGTCAACGCAACACTGCTGATTAGATGACTCAGAATCTTGATTCCTGTTCACCTTTGAGTTACCAAGACTAAGTTGTGATCGGAAAGAAAACCAAAATCTTGAGAAAAACTTTTGTATGTGACTGACCTTATCTTCACATAATAGAATATCAAGAAATGTAAACAATAGCTCATTATTTGATGATTTGTGCAGGTCAACGAAGCAGCCTGATTGATCTCGAGCCGAGGCTGAGTTCATACTTGCAAGAAACGATAAAAAGAAGGCTTAATTCTCTTCCAACTAAAAGCAAGTGAAATGCTTTCTGCTTAGGAGAGAAATGCTTTACAGGAATTTGTGGAGGAATGGAATTGGAGAGGCAATTATTTATAGTTCACAATTATAAAAGGTGGGGATGTAGTGGGTATTTGATGCATCAATGGAAATGAAGGAAGATGCTTGTTATTGGGAAAACGTGCAAGAAACTTATAAAGACGTGTTCACCCCACCCCAATGGGTAAATGAAAGGAAGTTTCAAAGTTTCTCTCGATAAATGTTATGATTATTATTAGAAATTTATATTTTATTTTTAAATTAAGTAAAAGAGTATGATTTTATTTATATATATTTAATAAAATTAAAAAAAATAAATATTGAGTAAATAAAAATTTTTAATTAATACATAATTTTTAATATAAATAGAATTTTTATTCTATAATATAAAAAATATATAGAATATTTAATATAAGTGAAATTTTTATTTTTTAATATATAAAGTATTTTTAATAATAAAAAATTATAATTGGACTCTTTTTAAAAAATAAGATGTTCGTTAGGCTTTTTTTTTTTTTTTTAATTCACCTGAAATAGTTTAAAATAACTAAATATGTTAATATGTCCTTTTCAATTTTCTTACAGATTTCCTCAGTTGAATAAATCTATTTATATATATATATATAAAGAGAGAGAGAGTTTACATTTGTGGATACTAAAATTCTTGTATTGCACTTTGTAAGTATTAATTTCATTGAATCAACGCAATTTCCATGCAGTGGTCTACAATGTTATAAATATGATTTTGAACTTTTGGAGGTCAATACCCTGTCAAACAAGGGTCAACAAAGTGTGAACTTGTGGAAAACATTCCCCTAGTTTTGGAAAACGTTCCTGGAAATCATTACGAGTCCTACAGGAATTAATATTTTATTTATTTGTTGGGAACCCAACGAAAAAAAACAAATGCAAGAACTTAATTTTATTTACTAAATTTTCTTTTGAGAATGTCATTATAATAAAATCAAAGTTAAGAGCCACATTATTGTATAAAAGTCCATTTTATTACAAGTTTTAATCCATTGATAGAAAAAGAAAAAAAAAAAAATAGTAAATACTTGTTGTTTGAAAATTTAAGAAATAAGAAAAAGATATTAGTTATTAAAAAAAATAATATTATTTAAAAGTTATCTTTAGTAATAATTAAAGGAAATTTTTTATTTTTTTAATTTTTAAAGAAAATAAAATATAAGTTTAAATGAGGATTAATCTCTTAATATTTTTTTCTTATTTAAATTAATTAAATTCTCAAATATCAAATAACACTTATCTCACATTAATTTTTTTTCTTTTTCTTTTTTATTTCAACCCTTAAACATACCTTATTATAATTAATTATTAGATTAATTACTATTTAGTTGGTGGGGATTGTCGAAATTAATGAAATATTCTTTATATTTTGCGAAATTCACTATTTAATTTTTATATTTTGATTTCATCATATAAATCGATCATTTCGTTCATTTTTTTATAAATTTCATTAAAAATTAAAAAAATAAAAAAATAAAAAAAATAACTTGTAATATCTAAATTTTTCTTCTTTTATTTATTTTTTTAAATTAGCGGCATTATCATAAAATAAAATTCATAATCAATATCTCTCATTCTCTCTACATATAAACTCATAACTACAATTTTTTTTTATAAAAAATCTGATTTAAAAAATTCATATTAAATAATTAGAAGTTTAAAAGTTAATTATTATTTAATTCATAAAATTTATCAAACTTAACTAAATGGTTCCTATTTTGATATAACTGATTTGAAAAATTTAATGATAAATGAAAGGTATTTTAGTTATTTTATGAGTATTTGAAGATAAAAAATGAACCGAATGATTAATTTGTTCACAAAATAAAAAAATATGAACTAAATAATAAATTTGCAAAATGCAAATATCACTTCTTAATTTCGACAAATATCAAATACTAAATAATAATTAATCCTTAATTATTTATATGCCAAATTAATCTCCAACATATATTTTTAAACATTTTATTTTGAATATATTTATTATTTTGCCAATATGTTTTTTCCATAACTTCCCGCACACGCCGATTCGAACTTCGACTTGAGCAGGACATATAATTTCCTATGTTAAACAGAGCCATGAAGACTGGGGGTCAAGCCTTGTGTCCTTATTTCCATGGCAAGTCTTTTAATATTTTGGATATGATTTTTGCTAATAATTAATAAAATAATTTTTTTAAATAATTAAATAATTTCCTAAATTTTATTTTAGCTAATAAATTAATTATTTTCATCATTTTTATATTACTAAAAACTTATAAAAAAATTATCGTGAGAGAAGCATTGAATTAGATGAAGGATCAATAGCTGGGCCCAAGTAATTCTTGAAACAGATGTGTTGGTTGTGGTTCAAGCGTTGAGAGGAAGAAGAAATGACTTCTCTAGTTTTGGCTGTGTTGGATGACTTAAGGAGCTGGCAAAGAGAATTCACGGGTTAAAAATTACATTTGTACGTAGAAATGCATACCAAGCTGCTCATTTGTTAGCTAGGCATGCTGGTTGCTTAGAATTTAGAATACGATTTTATAAGATGAAAGTATTCATATAAAAGTTGATTAAAGTAGAGATACATCTCATATAAATTTATTTTTATATGAATAAAAAGAATATGTTCCCGTTTTACTTAATAATTTTTCTTTTTTTATGATTTCTTATTGATGTTCTAAATTTTAATATTGATATTTACTTCAACTTTATTTTTTTAAAAAAAAAATTATAAAATAAGTAAAATACCACGCATTTATAATTAAAATTTTCATCTCAATCATTTTTTATTTTTTATTTTCATGAGTACAGGGGATAGAATTTGAAAGAACCAAAATGCACAGCAGCAAATTTAGAAATATGTAGTAAAAGTCAAGTAATGAAGCTTAGCTACTGAATCCCCGATAATTTAACTTAAACGAGAGCGGAGAGCCAGTTTAACAAAATCCCGTCCTATCACAATGGAATCAAAACGTGAAGCAAATTTTCAAAGCAAAACCAATCTGCATAACCACGGACTAAAACAACCCAATGATCCAAAATCATATAACAACCAAAAACGAAAAACATAACAAGAAAATAAATTCTACAGTTTAATTCTGTCGTAATTCACAAAATAGAAAGCTCAAACAAATGTAATTAACAGAGAGATAAAAGAATCACAAATTCGTATGGCAACCAAAAATGAAGAATATAGTTATAATTGAACTGCTCCGGTTTCAATTACACTGAACTTTGAAAATCAGGTCATATTAAAAAATATTTATGGTTTAAAGTTTTAATATACAAATTACAAATTTTAGAGTAAAAAAAATCTCACATTGAAAATATATATATATATATATTTATAAAGGTTTAATGTAATGTATAGGTCTCACTATTCAATAAATTAAATTCTAAAATTTTCAGGTTAAATTCAAAATTTTTCACATAATATTAAAGTCCAACCTATACTCTAATTTGTGTTCTTAGTTTTAAAGAGATCGCACACTGAAAAAAAAAAATCCTTCTAATCTTATCGAATTTGCTCAAAAACTGGATCCATGAGCAAAAGGTGGATAATCCTGTGGATATTTATAATCGATGTGTTCTGTTGCAGATTATAGAAGCCATCGAGTATTTCAGTAGACATCCTAACAAATGATTTCTATCATATAATGGCAGATTGAAGCCGAATGTTGATGCAGCGATTGATGGTCAGAGTGGATTAGTGGGAATTGGAGTTGTAGATCTTGAGGTTAAGCAAATTATCATAAAATACAAACAAAAGGAGCAAGAAAAGAGAGATTTCTGTATCCTGCAACTTGTAAACAAGCTGAAGAAGGTTGTTGCTAACTCACAGATTTATGCAAGCGAATATTTGTAACTAAGTATCCTCCATGGAATGATAGCATCAACAGTTACTCAGAGGATGAATTGATGCTACTTCTTGGTCAATTGGATACTAAATTTAAAGCTGCAAATGACAAAAGAAACACAAATTTTGATGCAAACAGATGCAAGTCAGGTATTACACAAGGTGGGATTCTTTCGATAGACTCGAAATGTTGGTGATACTTCACAGAACTATGAGCAAAGGAATCATGGCGATGTATATTCCAGTGGGCAACAATATATTGTTGATGCGAAGCCACTGGATATTCAAGTACCCAACTATTTCCAAGATGGTTATCAGGGTTATCCCCTGATGCTGCCATTCAATCCACAATTTGGTATGAATTGGCCGCTAGAAATGTTGAATGACCCCAGAAACGTTACTATTTCTGGGGCTGCACATAGTATTGATACTCAATTTTCTCAACTGAGTACACCTATGTGCTTCAGTCCAGCACCTTGGAAATGGGAGGATGTTATGTGCAATAGTGTAAATCCCTGGTCAAGCTACTTTGCTCCGGCTTTGCAACCAATGCCACCACCTTTTCTACAGTACTCTGTGATGTTTGGAGATCCCCCTCAAATGCATACTCCTCAAAACATTGAGACTAATGATTTCCTTCAAATGAAGTATAGAGATGCAAGGAATTAGATGTCGGATTTTCTGACGGTTTGTGGTAGTCTAGGTGGATTTTAATGTTGTTCTAAGTTCTAACAAGGTTTATATAGTACATATCATTTCCTTGGCCATTGCTAAAAAATACTAAATTCTTATCAGCCCTGGCCCTTTGTGTGAATGTAAGGATAGAAATAGTTTATTTTATTATGTAGAAATCATAATGGGAAATGAGATCACCATATGCATATATGATTCCCAGATTATCTCCAGCCTAATTCATCAACATCAGTACCTATTGGCAAGTTCATTGAAGATCAACTTGAATTCTGTGCAAAAGCAATCCCACAAAAGTAAGCTAATATGCCATTAAAGTAAGCTAATTTGCCATTCTGTCTTAACATAACTATTTAGTTTTGGTACATTGAAAACATTATACAAGGGGTATCAAAATTTGAGCCACAACCTCCAGAAAAAGATAGGTATTCGAACACTGGGCTACTACTTCCATGACTGCCATCAAATGTTATTTAACTTTTCTGGAATGGTGAATTCCACCATGCTACTACCTAAAAATTTATTTATTTTATTGCGTATTCTTTTTATTCAATTGTATTTACTTTTGTTAAACGTATGAGAAATATTGTAGCTCATAATCTTGCTAAATATGCTTTGCAAATTGTGGAGGATGTGATTCTTAACGATAGATTTGATGCTTTGATTCTATGAAGTTAAAGCATTTCTTTAAAAAATGTATATATCATTAAATCAAAAAAAAAAATTCTGGTATGTCATCTACAAAAGACAAAAGCTTAACACATATGTAGAAGAAATTCATAAGAAAAATAAAAAAAAACAGTTGAATAAAAAACACGTGGTTTTGAATACACCTGAAAATAAAGCCCATGATATAAGGCCTAAGAATATATTAAAGTGATTTTTGCAAAAATATCAAAAAAATAAGAATAAATTTCATTTTTACTATTGTAAAAATATTTTTTAAAAAATATTATATATTTAATAAAAAAATTATTAAAAATACGACATATATTAAATATATATCAAAAATTATATTTTTAAAATAAAAAAAATCATATATAATGTAATATCCTATATTAAAAGCACAAAAGGCCATAAGATATTACTAAATTTAATAGAGTTTTGGTCCATATATTGTAAACCATGGTATAAGATTTGAGAGTATTTTTATCAATACAAAAATTAAAACATAAGCCTTGTTTAGTTGTTTAATTTTGTACATTGATGAAAATTATTGTATGAAAAATCTAAATCAAGGAAAAAATTGATCATCATCTAATTGTTTGAGAAGACTATTAGGCATTAAAATTAAGTATTTTTATTAGTATTTTAGGTGCATTTTGTACTTAATTAATTGAGTTTCTGTTTAAGTTAGATTAATTTTAATATAGTTTCGAATTTCAATTTGAAAATTAAGATTTAGTAATATTTTAGTAGATTTAATAGGATTTAGATTTGATTTTGAATAATATTTTTATTTGATTTGATTTTGATTTTGTTTAGATTATTGATTTTAATTTTGATTTTATTTTTGAATAAAGATTTCTAATTGATTTGATTTTGTTTTGAAGTTTTAAAAATTGAATTTTAGATTTTTCAGTTTGAAAATAGTTTTCAAAGCATAAAATATTGGGTACCGGTATTTGGAGTCACTACCCGGTATTTGGAGAGAAGGAACTGGTATTTGACGTACAAGTGGAACCCGAGGGACAGTAGAGAATACCGAGTATCGGTATTTCGCCATGTACAACCGGTATCTCGCCTAATAGAATGAAATACGGATACCCGGTATTCTGAGCTCTGCAACCGGTATTTCATATCTCTACTCGGTATTTGGCACTGCCTTCAGAAATGAAATCTATAAAAAGGCTACCAAAACTTGAAAAAAAGGGAGATCACACTTGAGGGCTAAGGAGACTTAAATGAGACTAGAGAAAAGGATTTTTGGAGCTTCAAGACCTTCAATCAATCAAAGAGATCATCAATTAGAGTTTTTATCTTCTCTACTTATTATTTCTTTGTTAATTTTATTATGAACATACTTAAGTTAATGATTAGTTCATCTTTTCTTTATTTAATCATGTTGAACTAAATCCTTTTTCTAAGATTTAGATGAAGTTAATTGAATAATAAAGGTTGATGATAATTATTTATGATTTTAATTGTTCTTAATTTATAGTTTGATTTATAAGTGTTTTATAATTGGTCATTATAATTACTATCTAAGGTAGCTATTTACAAGCGAGAGCTACGATAGTTGCTTGTTCATGGAATTAATAAGTTAAGGCATGTATCATTAAGAGATTAAGATACACTTTAATGGATTTTATGAAATTGCTAAGGATCTTAATGAATTAATATTGATTCGGTGATCACGAGAGTAGACACTTGTATTAGTGTTAATGTTTGGATTTTTGCTCGAGAGAAACTAATTCATAATTTAGAGTAATCAATCCATCAAACACTTTAGTTTTGAAATCATTATTGAGTCAATCAACCGGATAAATTTAATTAACGGAATCTAAATTCTAAATCGTTTTCTTTAATAACTTAAATTTCCAAGTTGAAATTTCTTATTTATTTAAATTTTGCTTTAAAAATTCATCCAAACCAAATTAATTTCTTTTCAATTAATAAAGATAATATAAATTTCAGTAATTAACAACGCCTCTCTGTGGAACGATACTCTACTCACTCTATTACTTGCTAAAGCGATTCGTGCATTTGCAAAAAACCCGAACAAGTTTTTGGCGCTATTGCCGGGGAGGGGCAGCTATTTTGTCAATATTGATACTAATATTTATCTTTATTATTTTGGTTTTATTTTCTGTTATTTTAAATTGTTTCTTTGTGTGAATCTAATTGCAGGTTTATGCAAAAATCGGGATTGATTGACTTAGAGCCATTCAATCCTGAGATCGAAAGATAGTGCAGAAGAAATCGTAAAGAAACAAGGTTACGTAAGCAATAATAACTCCAGTAATCACAAGAGCAAACTGAAATGGCGAATGTTGGAGGAAATGAGATTGATATGGCGGCTAACCCAAATTTAAATGATTTTCTGCAAGGATACCAAGAGCCGGAGGTTCACCATCAGCCTCAAATAAAGACCTTAAGAAATTATGTGCTTCCGAATTTGCATGGGGCACAATCCAGCATAGCCAGACCAGCTATCAATAACAACAACTTTAAGCTGGATCCGGCTTTGATCAATATGGTCTCCAACAAATAATTTAGTGGAGGACCATTGGAGGACCCTAATGCCCACATCTCGAACTTCGTGGAACTATGCAACACTGTAAAAATTAATGGAGTTCCAGATGAGACAATTAAGTTGATGCTGTTTTCATTCTCATTGAGAGACCTAGCCAAGGAGTGGCTAAACAAGCATCCTGAGAATTTCTTCACAAGCTGGAGGCAGTTGGTTCAAGCCTTCCTCACTAAATATTTTCCATCTGGAAAGATGTTGAGGTTTAAGAATGACATCTTAAATTTCATCTTAAATTTCAATCAACAGGATGGAGAATCACTGTATGATGCTTGGGATAGGTTTAAGGGATTGCAAAGGAGATGTCCCAATCATCGAATAGACTGTTATACTTTGCTACAAACATTTTATGGTGGACTATCTCTGACCATTCAAATCACTCTCGATGCAGCTGCTGGAGGAGCATTAATCAATAAATCGGCAGATGAGGCATACCAGCTGATCGAGGAAATTGCTTCAAATAACCACCAGTGGGCCAATGAAAGAAGCCATCCAAAAAGGGCAGCTGGTGTGTATGAGGTAGATCAAATGGCAAT
>CANXYC010088089.1:0-11866 GCA_948193065.1 Aleurites moluccanus | reverse complement strand
GGGAAGGCTGACTAGCTTACTCTTGGGTGGAAGTTTGCTAGTGCCGCACGGAAATTGTTAAGTTTTGTTTTGAATGTTAGTTACAATGCGTAATTTGATTTATTTTTATTATTTTTCAAATATTTCTAAAATATTTAGAATTTCTATTCACACTAGTAATTTTTTATTGGTCGTCACTCTCTTTTCATTCATCATACTTGGAAAATCTATCCACACACACGACTTTAGAATAATCTACAATCACTAACTGCTGGAAAACGCTATATTTTTGGAATTTATCTACCAAATTTATATGGCAAATTGGTCTCAACTTCCTAAAGACATGTAGATTCTAATCCTCAAGAAGCTCAAGCTCCAAAATCTTGTTGATTATGTTAGATTCTGTGACATCTGCAAATCATATAGAACTGCCGCTTTGCAAGAACAAAATCGTCATCACCTCCTATTTGCAGTCTTTCTAGTCTCTAAGAATCCAAATAATCCAAGTGTAGGCATCGATTCTTTTGCTGCCCATCACCCAAACCAAATTATATATCAGAGAAAATCACTTCCATTACCTATTACCACATTTAAAATTATCATAAGACTTCTAATGCATAGTTTCTCGTGAAGGATCATGATTAGTGACGGAGTAGATAAAAGTATCTTTGTTAAATCCAGTGTATGAAGATTGAAGCTACATTACCACTACCACATCATACAACATTGCCCTCGCTGCAGCATAGAAATGTGAAACTTATACCACATATGTAAAGTTGTACTATCTTCTTATCCTTCTACTTTTTCTCCCATCCCATCTCACCATGATATGTTTTGATTATTTGTTATCAGGGACGTATGGCAAGCTGTAAGGTAGGAGACAAATCGTGGAAGGCAGTAAATAGGATGATAATAGGAATTTGGATTTGGACTTTGTAGTAATAGAAGTTATATTCTGTAAGGAAAAAGTCTATATCAGAAATTACAAAAACAATATATATGCTTTCGATTTATCTAACTCTTCGTAGGCAATCCCAGAAATAATCAGTAATCACTTTATTAATCAACTGTCATTTTTACATTTTCTACAGATTCATTTAGCTGAATTAGAATTAGGAGAGAATTGCTGATGATTGGACGATATTATACATATTAAAGGGTGATCAAGTTTTGTATATGCAAATTAGACTTGAGTTGAAAAAATCATTATAATAAATGGGTAGGAATTTTAGGCGAATATGCATAGTTTTTATGGCACAACCAGCATCCATTTTAGGTCTCAGAGAAGGATTTGGCTGACAAAAAAGGAAACTGCATATATTTTATATATGATTTTGGTTTTGTGTATAATCAAGTAAGTGTTGGAGAATGAAAAATAAGAAGTAAATCCCACATAGGTCCAGTATGAAAGATAAAAGCAACATATAAGTTTCGGGGTAAATTAACTAAAATGAATA
The DNA here is from genome assembly GCA_948193065.1 of Aleurites moluccanus. Taxonomy (NCBI): domain Eukaryota; kingdom Viridiplantae; phylum Streptophyta; class Magnoliopsida; order Malpighiales; family Euphorbiaceae; genus Aleurites; species Aleurites moluccanus. The sequence goes on along the minus strand of CANXYC010088089.1, from coordinate 10,430 downwards.
AGATCATTTTAGTGAAGGCGAAGCCCATAAGCATAAAGATGAAGCCCAACTCCCATGATGTTATAAAACCCAAACTAGTGAAAGTGCATGGTTCTTGAAATTATTGACATGGTATCAGAGCCCATAGTGCCCTAACAAGTCAAAGAAAATCCTAGAGGCCTAAATGGAAGAAAGCCCAAGTGGTGATGGATTTGGAAGTGAAGTGGGTCATGAATGAAGCCCAATTGAAGATATGAACCATTGGAAGAAAAAGTTGATCCAAGCACAATAGAGATCCAAGATCAATCAAATGAAAGTTTAAGGCTAAAGATGAAGAAGGTTGATAGACAACCCAAACAAAGAAGCAAAAAGTCTGGTCCAGCTAATGTTACAAATGATAACTAGTCCAAAAAGATAAGCCCAATTGTATTTGAGGGGGGAGTGTTGAGGAATGAAGAATGGGAAGTAAATCCTACGTAGGTCAAACATGAAAGATAAAAGTAACATACACAAGCATAAAGGTGAAGCCCTACTCCCATGATGTTATAAAGCCTAAGCTAATGAAAGTGTATGGTTCTTGAAATTTCTAACAGTAAGCATGTTCATTCTAGAGAGCTCAACTATGGAATGCGTGTTTATTCTCAAACAAGGAGAGAACCGTCAGTTTAGGAGCTGTCCCTTTTGGTTTAGCCTACAACTATTATGAGCAGCTATTTTAAGGTGCTCCAATGGGGGACTAAGATTTGTTAGCATAGGTCCATCCATCATGTAAAATCATGAGTTTTTGTTTGAAAATTTTTTAAGTGAATTTAGACCAACACGTCAGATTATGAACTAATCATAATGATATGATATATCAACGTGTTAATTATAATTTATATTTATGATTTATGTAGTTAACTATTATATTCATTTCAAGGTAATTATTACTTGATATATTTATTACCATTTAATTCATAATTTGACATAATAGATAAAATTCACTTAAAATTTTTTAATTTAGTGATATTAAAGTTTTTGAAATTTATAATATCTTTAAATAAATTAGGTTATTTATATATGAACAAACTTTTAAGGACATCAAACCCTTCATTCTTTATATATGCTATGTGTGGATGAATATGATATCACATCTTCTAAAGTTTCAAAATGAAGTTAACTTTTCGGTCTTTATTAATCATAAGCACTATTGACTTCTAATCGTTGCTTCCTAATTGATGCATGTTAACAAGCTGATCTTTTGCATGCATATCCATGTTTATATAAATAGTTGAATTTGTCACAATATATAAATGAATAACAGTAGCAATAATTATTTTAACTATGGTCAAAATCTGAGTTCTGCTGAATTTAAGCTATGATTCTTTAGTCAATCCAATTAGAATGTAATCATTGATATCAATTTAGTCCAGTCTCAACAGGATCCTAAGATGGCCCTTTTTCATGTTTTTAATCAACATTTAATTAATACACATATGTTCTAGTTCAGAAACCTAGGAAATTAATTAAGTAATTCACATATATTCAATAAAGTAACATGCACCTTTATCCTTCTTTTTTGTAATTTTATTATTTTTTAACTTCTAAAATTTCATTAGTTTATATTTTATTATTTTTAACTTCTTATTGACATCTATAATTTAATTATTTTTTAACTTCTAAAATTTCTATAATACTCTTACATCATTAATTACATTATAAATTTCTCAATATAATATTATAAGTTTGTCATTGTTTTTCAAAGTGGCAATTATATTTTTTTTACAAGATTACCAAAATAATAATTACATTAACCTATTTTCTTTATTTTTTTTATTATTTTTTTTATTGAATTTTACTTAAAGATGATATAAATCATAGTTTTTGAAGAATATTAGGAGATTTATTAAGCATAAGTTATTTAATTTTTATTACTATTATTATTTAATTATTTTTATTTTTGAGCATTGTGGGAAGGAGATTCAAGTATGGGTCTCTTGGCTAGGTAGCACTACTAATATGCTATGTTTTGGTGTTTATTTTAATTAGTTTGATTGAGTATTAGTTAGAATGATAAAAAATATATTACAAAATTTATTGAATATATTTGATATAAATTAATTTTTTTTATACTCCGCGTCATATAGTTAAATAATATTTTTTTATATTTTTTAATAGAATAGTAAAAGTTATTTTTTGAAATTTAATTATTATTATAATACTAAAAATTAATTTGACTTTCAAATCTTAACTTATAAATTAAATCAAATTTAAAAAAAATATTAGCCATTAAAATTATATTTCTTTATAAAAATTTAAAAAATAAAATAATGTTAAATTTTGTAGATTTAAAAGTTGGACAAATAGTGATTTTTAAAGCAGCTATATACATAGTACATTAATTAATATGAACTTAGATTATAGTACAAAATCACAGCTTAATTTATTTTCTTGTGCTCTTGCACAAAGCAATCTAGCTTTCCTTCTTATTTGCTGATTGTTGATGATATGGATCAATCCAACAATCGTCATTGCTAACTGCTTTTTTCCACCTATTCTTGAATATTTCTAGCTCAACAAGTGACCAGTTTTTGACCTGCAAATTCACAGGCAAAATCATTTTTTAATAAGGTAATCTATAATATAAGACTCACCTGAAAGTTGAAAGCTTACTGTTTGTCTTTCTTGAGGTTGTTTGGACAATGGTTGTGCCTGCCAATTGAAATTTATCATTAATTTGCAGATTATAGGTAATTTACACAATTTATATTGTCTTTAATTTACAAAATGTAGGATGTGCTCTAAAGAGAATGTCATCCCTAGTAAATACTAGTGTACATAATTTGTATTTATTTTAAATAGATTTTTTTAATGAGTGCCCTAAAAGCACTCTTATTTTAGAGGATATAAATAAATTAATATAAAAATAAATAAATTAGAAAAAGGATTTTGGTAGAATTATATTTCATTATAATCATTATCATTTCAAGTAAGAGGTCATAATCTTCACTTTTCACTCATTTATTTTATTTTTAAAATTATTTATTTAATATTATTTAAATTTTATTTTTTCACGAAAAATCGATTTTAGGTAATATATTTATGACATAATTATAAATTTATGATATGTGAAATTTGTCCAGCCTCTTAATAAAAAAATTATTGGCTATGTTGTGCCTTTAATTACAGAAAAAAAAAAATCTTGTTTCTTAGGGTAAGCAATGGTATAATTTGTAAAAACCTAAAAATGAATGTTTTTCTGACCTTATCTGTAGCAGAACCTCCAAGTGTTGGAAGACCATAATGAGCTATGTACTCCGAATCAACAATACCTATGTTTTTAGTCCAATCACCCTGTGATAAAATAATCTACTTATATATGTATCAAACTGAGTGAAGAGATTAATAGCCAATTTGGATAAACAGTCATTTGCTGAGTATATGAATTTGAAACAATATTTGACCTTTTGTGATTTTATTCGTAGAAAGCAAATCTAAATACTCTATCATTTCAATTACCCATATGGAATATCTAAAAAGGAAGGGCATGATTACTTGCCTGTGCACAGTAACCAAGCTGAAAATCCACACCCCATCCATGAACCAAATCATTCTGTCAAAGATTAGGGAAAATCATTTCATTTCCTTTATAATAACTGCTTAATTTGCTATGTTATGATAAAAGATATGCCATATACATATATACCTGAATCATATACCACGCACATCGCCAGGATGCTTTTGAGAAAACAGGAGCCATCATTTCTACAAACCTGTATTCAAATACATTAACATTCTGTAATTTATTTCCAGGAGAAATAAAATAACAAGTCATTTATATATAGGCTAGCTATTTCTACCCTGAACATGGAGGACCTGTAACATTTTGATCACACCTTGACCCACCAATCTTCCTGTATACTCTCCTGAATATTAACACCAGAAGAAATTACATATTAATGTCAATATAGTGGTTTAGTATTAGAGCTAGCTTTAATTCAAAATATTTGCCTTTTCTTTTGCAAAACCTGTGTATTCTTGATCCTTCTTGTCTCCTTGTTAAATGATGATGCACCTCTGATACATTGTCATCAAGTGCTGGTTGTGATATTTCAAGCCCTTCTTCTTTAATAATTGAAAGGTATCTACATTTATGTTATTCAATTGCAGTAAAACTAAATATTTAATTTCATTTTCTCGTCCGATGTGATATTATTTTATTCGAATTGCTATCTTATACAAATAATGCATATCAATGTTGTAGTGTCACATAAAAAGTATTATCTTAAAAATACCTTCCAGGATTGAAGTTGTCAACACCAAGATCTTCATCCCACAAGAAGATATAATCATACTCCGAAACGATATCTGGGTGTAAGAAACGTTTCGCAAACCACCTAAAAAAATGAAGATTATAACATAACATTCAATATTTAAAAAGAATTATTTACTAGCTAAAACATAATCTCAAGTGTAAACTTAATTAATTAAATTCTGTTTTGAATATATATATTATAGATATAAAGAATTAAAGATCACTAGTATACCATTTGGTTTGACTGACAGCAGCTACATGAATGGCATGACTACTCCATTCTAAATCTTTCCATTCATCCACAATTCCATCGTAATGAAATAGCATTACAAGAAAATCATTTGAAAGAAACTGTGATGTGAAGTTCAAAAACAGAACTTAACAATTAACCTATATATCAGATACAGAATATAAGCAGAGGCTATTAACATTAATTTGGCCTTTCACCTTCTTCACAATTTTGTTAACATTTTCTTTTTGCTTTATTCCCACTGCCATGGCTAATAAGTTCATTGGCTTCTTTGAATTCTGAAACCAAATAAAGCAGAAAAAAACTAACTCCTCAATGTTCAAAATCAGCCACATTATATTATATGCAATCCAATAGCAAAGATGAAAATTAACCTTTTGATGATGGCCCCATAATGGTCGCATTTCCAAGTCAGAAGTTGCAGAAACAATACCTCTAGGCAGTGTTTCGCTGCCATGAGGCTTGTATTGAGTCTAAATTAATAAATATCACACAGAAAATTAATTAGAGCTAATTATAATTTGCACATAACATAAAATTATCAACTTTTTGAATTTAAATTATATCAACAAACCTCACAAATTTTCAATCTTTTGTCCTTCAAAACATCAATTGATGCCCATTCCAAAACCTTCTGCACATACAAGCACCAATATTAAATTGAATCTAAATTTTCCATAGTGCTACTATTGGCTCAACAGTATTATAGTGTTTCTAGGACTATAAAATTGCAAATTCGAAACTCAATTAAAATCTAATTAACCAAAATTAAATTGAATCCAGGTTTTGACTCGGTGATACTATTGTGTCTCCAGAAATATAAAATTTTATATTCGAAACTCAATCAAAGACTAATTAACCAAGAAAAAATAAACAATTCTATAATACTTGATTATGATGAATCCAACAACACTCAATCATTGGGTTTATAATATATTAACTAATAATTAATGTAAATAAAAATGTGTAATTACCTCTTTATAATCAGTGATCACAAATGCACTCCCAATGAATAAAGCTGCAGATAGCAAAAAAATTGTCGGCACTAAACAGCGAACACATATTTTCTGCTTGTCAGCTGATTCAACCTTCAAAATGATCTAAATCAAGAGCAAGGCAAGTGAATATGTATAGTTATATTTTTGCTGCTCATTTACCAGTCAAAGCTAAATTTACCAGAAACATGGTATATTAATATAGAAAGTAAAGAGAGAGGGAGAGAGAGAGAAAGAGAGAGAGGGGGGACTTACAGGAGTTGACATGTTTTGGATTGGGATTATTGTAAAAGGAGAGCATGAAATGGAAGTGAAATTTGAGTTTGAATTTGATGTTAAATAAACCTTGTATTAGGAAACGTAATTCTTATTTTTAAATTTTAAGTTAAATCTGAGCTTTAGTTAATGATAATAATAAACTATATGTTGCTTGTAAAGTGCTAAAGTGCTCCTTTACGTGACAATATCATTCATTATCAGCCCTGCAATCAGCATAGATATGGACAAAACAGGATTTACTCCTTGCATGTTGTGCACATGAATGAACTTGCATCAAAACACGCCACTAATAAGCCTTTGCTTGGGTAGTATTAAAGTCTTCTCCAAAACTGAAGTTCGAATCTCAATCTGAGTTAAATTTATTAAAAAAAACATTTTAATATTTTCTTTTTTTGTAACTTACTCTACTACAATATTTACACGTATTATTTATAAAAGGAAATAATACATCTTTGGAAAATGAAGTATTGGTAAAAAGTATTAGAACAAATAGTATGTTCCAGTATCAAGGCCTAAGGTAAAAGGTTATAACTGTTAGTTTGACATATTCAAATTCAACAAAAAGAAAACATTTATAACTTTAGCAAACAAGGTTCATTGGGCTTGTACAAGTATAAAATATAAATCAGTCTCTCAAAAGTAATAAATATGAATAATAAAAGGGTGAATGCACCCAATGGCCAATGCATGTCTAAAAAACAATAATATACAGTAAGAACTTACATTGGTTTTTGACACATTAGCTATTATATATAAATATAGTTCAAAATTTTCTCCTTCTATAATAACTCTAGAAATGATTCGTCCAAGTTCTTCACCACTATCCTCCCGCATATGATGCCCTGCCTGCAACAAGTTTAATGCAATTTTTACAGAAAGTAGGATTAAAGGAAATCACAGAAAGGTTATTGCCCCTTTCCATCCAATTTACTATACCCTGAGTTGCATGTGGAGATATGGATATACTGGAAAGAAATTTAAGAAGAAGAAAAAGAAAGAATTGTAATAACATCAAAAACAGGAAATTTTCCCTAAAAATATGAAGTTTGTGGTGTGGAACGATCAATTTTTCTGGGGGTGTGGAAAGGGGCAAATGCGCAAGTGCAAATGCTATTTCCCTCGCATTATAAGAGGAGAGGGATAATTTGTATCGGTGATCCTTAAACTATAGTGGTCGTTTTAGTATGGTCACATTGGTATTTTTTTCATTATGATAATCATTAAACTTTTTAAAAAATTTCAGTGCACTTTTTTGATAACTTTCAGGCGGAAAATAATGATCTGGCCTGTTACTATTGTTGACTCACCACCACCTATGCTAGACAAGTGCGCCACGTGGATAATTTTGCCACATCATCTGCCAGCTCAGCCCTCCACTAAACTCCATCTGCCACTTCGATTGTGATGAAGTTTGTTTTGAATATGTTGAACAAAACTTTGAGAGAAATAACAGAGAGAAAATTTTGAGAGAACTGCCTTGAATTGGCTTCGATTCACACACGTATTAAAGGAATTTGTAAATTGAGTGACAGGGTTTTGATATAATCTACATCAATCAGAGTAATATTGTGTCATTGCAATAATCAAACACTAGGGTTTATGAAAAATTAGTGGATAAGTGCAAGTTTCTATTCTCTGTGAATCGAAAGCTAAGTTGAAGAAAATTTTTACAAATGAGTAATATGTGGTATTTTATTTTTCAATACAAGGTAAAACACCATGGATTGGGAATGGAGGAGTGAAGGCGAAGAAGCTCCAAGCTATGGTGGGTATAATAAATAATATTTTTGTTTTATACTAGCTATTAGTGTCTGCATGTTGTTTTGTTCGTTTGTTCATGTGGGTTTAATTGGATGCATTGATGGTTGGTGAGGGTAATTATAGCATATTATTTTTATATATGAAATTCCTTTTATGTGATTTATAGTTATTATTGTCAGCCCCTAGTGGTGAATATTCACAATTAATTTGCATCACAATGGGGTAAATATGAGTGATGGGTACATTGGTGGGGTAGTGAAATATTTTGACTTTTGCAGTAGCGATAAGATGTCCTTTCTTGAGATTATTGCAATGGGTAAAGAGTGTGGGTTGAAAGGGTCTTTGCATTTTTTTTTGGCACATGCCAAATGACGTGTATGGTGAGAGGCCTTAGAGAATTGACTACTGATAGTCAAGTTATGGAAATGGCATTATATGCTGCAGAGAGTAGGGTAGCTGCCATTTATGTCACTTGTGATGAATGTCCTGTTTCAGTTACTGAAGTAGATAGGAGGGAAGAGGTGGGTGGGTCATTGAATGTCAATAATAGTAATGAAGTGGGGGCGCCTAGTGCAAACAAAGTTAGACAAAGGGTTCAAGTTCAGGCTGAGGGTATAAATAGTGATGAAGATGATGATAGTAATGAAGATAGTGATGACAGTGAGTTTGAAGTTGACAATGGAGAAACAAAATGTTATGACAGTGATTTTGATTTAGAGGATGATGATGATGATGATCTTTTTGATAAGTTTGTAGATAAAGATATTGAGAGGGATAGAGCTGTTAAAGGCAAAGGTAAAAAGCCTATAGTAGCTAACAGGGTTAAGGATAAAGAGGAGGAGGATAATATGCAGGCAGATTCTGATGAATTTTTTAGTGCATCAGATATAGACAGTGATGGTGATAACAGAGTAAGGAAAATTAGGTACCATGAGTTTATCAAGTCCATGGATATGAAATGCCCAGAGTTAGTGATTGGATTGAATATTCAACCATTTCATCAATTTAAACAAGCTGTTAAGCAAGTATCAATTCTTTCTAGATGGCAAGTGAAGTTTAACCCGAATGATAAAGTAAGATGTGTGACCAAATGTGTGCAAGGATGTGGGTGGTATTTGTATGCTAGTCCAATGCATGATGATCCTCACACAATACAAATTAAGAGAGAAAACTTAGTCCGTACCTTTCCTAAGGATCACAACAATTGGCATGTCACTTGTAAATGACTTACCAATAGGTACATAGAGACATTTAGAGCTGACCCTAATTGGAGCTTAAAAAGCTTCATTCATATAGTTAAAGATAATTACCAAATCAATGTAACCTGGACCAAAGCATGGAGGGCAAGGACATTAGCACATAAATTGATAGATGAGGATGAGAAGCAGCAGTTTAGTAGATTAAGGCATTACAAGTTAAAGTTGCTTAGGTCTAACCTTGGCAACAAAGTTGAGATACATGAGGAAGATGGTGCATTCCATGGGATATATTTTGGTTTAAGGGCATTGAGAGATGCATTTCTAGCTAGGTGTAAACGTTTGATTGGGGTTAATTGATGCTTTTTAAAAAGAATGTATGGGGGACATATGTTAATGGTAGTGAGAATTGATGCAAATGATTGTATATTCCCAATAGCATGGGCTGTTTCTAGGAAAGAAAACAAAGAAAGTTGGTCTTGGTTCTTATGCTTGCTTGGCCAAGATCCGAATATCTAAAGTGACCATTGGAATTGATGCTTCATGTCAGATAAACAAAAGGTAAATGCATATTTATTTTATTTAAATTTTTACATTCTGCAAATATAATATTATTGATCTGCGATTATTGTAGGGTTTGTTGCAAGACTTAGAAGAAGCTTTTCCTGCAGCTGAGATGAGAAACTGTGTTAGGCAGTTGTATACCAACTTCAAGAAGGATTTTAGGGGAAAAGAATTAAAGGACTTACTTTGGAATGCAGCAAGAGCTCCTTACCGGCAAAAATTTCAAAGTGTAATGGAGGCCATTGCAGAGAAAGACAAAGATGCCTACAATTGGTTGAGTGCTAGACCTTCATAATTATGGATAAAGTCACATTTATTGACTCATGTTAAATGTGATTTGCTTGTAAATAATATATATGAATGTTTTAATGCTTATATATTAGAAGCTAAGGATAAAGGAATAATATCTATGTTATAAATAATTAGAACTAACGTAATGAAAAGGTTGAAGGTGAAAAGAATATCCATGATTAGAGGTCAAATATGTCCTAAGGTTCAAAAAAAATTATAGAAGATACAAAATTTTAGCAGTTTGTACACCGGTGTGTGGTCAGGGGGGCACAAGTATCAGGAAATGGGTCATGGAGGTCAATATGTGATAGATAAGCTTCAAAGGACTTGTAGTTGTAGGAGATTGGAGCTAACATGCATCCCTTGTGCATATGTATGCAATGCATTGTCAAAGAGCAATGAACATCCAAAAGATTATATTGATAAATGTTATCTATGAGAACATTTTTAAAGATATATGCATATTGTATTGGCCCTACTACTGGTTTTGAAATGTGGCTAAGGAGTGATGAGTCTCCACTACAACCCCCTCCTAAACCTACTTCTAAGAGAAAAGGTAAGAGAGCTAAGTTGAGGAAATTAGAACAAGAGAAGCTGGATAATATTGCAAAGAACAATAGAGTCAGTAAAAACAATATCACAATGCACTGTGGGAATTATTGTGAGGCTGGTCATAACAGGAGAAATTATATTGCACTAACAAAGAGGATTTCCAAATTGCGTATGAGTATATTTGATTAATGTTATTTTTTATTCATATATATATATATATATATATATATATATATATATATATATATATATATATATATATATATATA
>CANXYC010088082.1:0-11963 GCA_948193065.1 Aleurites moluccanus | reverse complement strand
CCCCCCCCCCCCCCCCCCCCCCCCCCCCCCCCCCCCCCCCCCCCCCCCCCCCCCCCCCCCCCCCGGTGCTGGGTTTAAATAAAGCATTGCCCCAGAAACACGCTAGCCAGCTCGCTTCGTCAGACCTGCCTTGGCAAAGCTACCTCGCCTAATCAGCTCGCCATTCCCACTTTGCATTCCCAGCTTGCACTTTTATCTCGCCAAACTTGATCCGACAATGCTACCTTGCACATTCTAGTTCGCATATGCTACCTTGCATATACTGCCTTGCCAGACTCTCCTCGCATATGCCACTTCAGCAATGCTTCTTCGCCTCTTCGCTTCTTCGCCTCTTCGCACTTTTCCTCTTCACACAATGCCTCTTCGCGTAATGCCACCTCGCCTTATCCTCTTCACTAAAGCTCTTCGTCTTTCCTCTTCGCCAAAGCTCTTCGCCTTCCCTCTTCGCCAACTTTCTCTTCGTAAATTGCCACTTCGGTGAAACTCACTTCGCTACTTTGCCATTGCCACTTCGCAAAATGTCTCCTCTCATTTTGCTGGGTCGCCATAACAAAATTCCTTTAAGTTAAAACCCTGCCTGGACATCCCACACTTAACCAGCTCGCAAATGAGCTACAAATATCCAAACTTACTAATTCTTTTGATCACTTATAATCAATATGCAGGGGCACAAAATAACAAAATTTCAAATCAAAAGAACCAATACACAGACTATGGTGACTCTCCAAAATTCACCCAGACTTGCTGCCTTAGAATCTCTCCGAACAAGTCTGATAAAACCCACTCTACACTGAGATACACTTATCCAAAAATTTTGAAATTTTACAGCCATCATCACAACACACAAAAGAATATTTTTCATGTTCACATGTTTGGCTAATTCTGCATCAGTCATTCTCAGTAATTTCAAACAAACACTACATCCCTGCAGAAATTCTCAATCAGACCAGCCTTGCTCAAATAGACACAACTCATCATACACACAGAATTTTACCAAACCATTTTATAGCATTATAATCAAGACATAAAATCACAACTTTTATGTTTTACAGTTTACCAAATTATGTCTTTAAGATCATTCAATTATCATCACAAAATCCTGCAGCATCAAAATCAGAAATTTCTGAAATTCTCAATATTCTTATTTAAAATTTAATAAATTCTCCAAACATACAAAATAAATAAAACACTACAAAAATGGCAGATATTACATTGTTATAAAAAAATTAATAAACTAAATTATCATTATAGTCAAATTGTTGATTTTAGTTCGATTTAATTTAATTTAAAAATATTCGGTTTCTCGATTTCAAACTAATTTTTTTATATATAAATTATCATTATTTTATTATAAATTTAGAGAAAAATACCGACAAAATATCAGTAATAAAAAAAATTTAAAATAATTCAATGTAAAACTTGTGTATTTCATTAATTAACACTCTCAAAACTTGTATTTTTCTAAAAAATTGTACTTTTTTATTTATCTTTAGTTAATTTTTATAGATGATTTTTTAAAACTTTTAAATTAATATTAGGTTAAAAAAATATGATTGTATATAAATAAAATAAAATATATTTAATTGTAATAATAATAAAAATAATATATATAAAATTTCAGTTTGGTTTGATTTGAAACCAAGAAAAATATTCAAACTGTAAACTAAATCAAACTTTCGGTTTATTCTTTTTTCAAACTAAACCAAATCAAATAGATTGTAAAACCATCATTTTCATTTTTTTTGGTCGGTTTGATTCGATTTGATCAGTTTGATTGGTTTGACTTCCACCTCCATATGTATATAAAAAATCTAAATAATATATGCAATATCATCTTTAGTATCATCAACATATAGAAGATAATTATCATTAACATCATTAGCACCATTATCTCCACCAATTCTAGGATCAACTGGCTGACGTGTAGTCAAATCAAGAGGCTATTTCATACGAGGTAGATATGCAGTAAAAGTAGACTACGGTAGTGGAAATGAAAAATGTATCCACCACCTTATGTACACGCTTATCCATTTCCTATTGAATATCCTTTAGTGAAGGGGATGGGGTTGAAGAAATGCTTGCACAAGGATATCCACAAAAGTGAGATGCTTGAGAATCGATACCATATACCCTGCTTTTCACCAGTCTGAAGATATAAATCTTGCTTGTCCATCTGAGAAGACTCAATGGATCCTGGAAGTGATTACGAAAACTACTCGAGAAAGTTATTGATATTCTCCTGCATTTAAAAAATTTAGTTGTCAAATACATTTAGCATACAAAAAAGATAATTATAAATTTAATAATATATTTATTTAACATTGTTACTTATATGAACCTTCTAAGCTCCGGTGTATATATCATATTTCTTTGTGTGTATGTGTGCACATAGACGAAAGCCCCAATAGGCAAGGGGATGTACCAATCTTTAAACATGTTAAAAAAGATCTATATATTGAGATTTTAATTTAGACATACCAATCTTTAAACATGTTAAAAAAGATCTATATATTAAGATTTTAATTTAACATACAATAAAAATAAAATATGGAAAGGAAATGTAATTCCCAGTTGTTTGTTATGTTGCTCATGAGACATAGATCCTCCAGTGTGTATAGATGCACCGGATCTTAGACCGCCTTTCTCTATCATTATATTTTGGTTGCACTACTATGAAAAGCTTATTAAATTCAAGAGAAGCACAATATCAATGTCATATATCTCATGAATCCTCTAGTAACCTTTGTGATTTCTCATGTTTCTTCACCTCGTTAAGCATATCAATGAAGCATAGTGTAGCTTTATTATAGAAGGCAGTATCAACCAAAGCGTTAATCGCCTCATTCCACTAATAATATTTCTTTAAAAGTTCAAAAAGCATAAAATTATTAGTAAAGTAATTTTACTAAAAGAGTAAATTGATTCAACAAAAGTAAACTGATTAGTTCTTAACTATTAACAATGTATTATATATAAGTAATTACTGTAGACATTGAATTTTGATATAACTAAAGTCCGAGCATAAGTCCAATGATGAGGCATCAAGTACTGAGATGCAAGATGAAGTTGCTTATTAGGAAGTTATCTTAACATTTTACATGTGGACCAATGAGGTTGCTAAAACTTTTGAAGATAGCAAGTAAGGATCCAAACTAATATTTTATTTTTAAACTATTAAAACGTCATTTAAATTCATTGCGGATGGTTTTGAGCCAAGTTTAGAGGCACAAAAACAAAATTGGATGCACAGGAGGCCGATGGGCTCGTGCGCGGTAAGGCCTACGGGCCTATGCTTGCCCTAGGGCCGAATGGCCCTTCCCCTCGGCTGCAAGGCCCTGTGTGTTGGGCTTGGGCCGGCAGGTCATCTAGGCTCGTTTTGTCGCTTCCTAGTGCAATTTTTAGCTCTTCTTTTAGACTTTTAGATCTTTTTGTTGTATATTAAGTTTTTTTTTATTTTATTCCATTTTAGTATTTAATAAAATAAGAAATTTTGTGGTTTAATTCCTTTTTTAATAATTTATTTTACAAAAAAAATAGAAGTTTTATTTTAGCTAAAAAGGAAGCTAGCAAGAACTTTGCTTGCAAGCTACTCTCCATGCTAATGAGGAAGTTTTTCTTTTTATTATTTAGGAACTTTTAAATAGTTTTCACTAATTAGGAGCTTATATTATTAAATAGGAAAATACTTGGCTTGCACACCAAGAATTTTGCCTATTTAAGAGGCTCTTTATGGCAATCTTATGCCTATAAATATCCCTTCACCTTCTCATAGAGGGAGATCTTCTTCTTCTTCTTCTTTTGAGAACTTTGAGAGGACTTCTTTTGAAATCAATTTTTAGAACTTTGAGTTTAAAATCTTGAGCTTCTTTTCTCTAAAACTTTGAACTTTAACGAACTTTTGCTTAATAATCTACTAATTTGATTCATATAAAATTATAAAAACTTTATTCTTTTCGAAAACGAAAATTCATAATCTTCATTTTAGAAAATCAAAAAACTTGTTTTCTTAAGATCTTATTACAAAGAATACATCAATAAACTTCTTATATATTATTTGAGAAAAGAAGCAGGTTGGGGCCTTTAGCAAGCTATTGATAGAGAACAATCGTTTTTTCCCACATTATTATTGAATCAAGAGTTAATTCAATCAATCTCGATGAACAAGCAATCAATCGAGAATCAAGGTACTTGAGTTTTAGAATCTTGTCACAACAATCAAAAGCGAAGCCTGAGAGCGAATTGTTAGAGCTTGATATATCAAGGTTTGGGAAATCTCTTTCTTATTTAATTTTCTTAATGTAAGCATGTAGAGAAATTGAGTGATCATATGAATTTGCTTTAATTCATATGATCCATTTATGTTTGCATATGTGTTGATTCTTTCATATGTATAGAATGTTTAATAATTTACAATTAAAGAGTATACATGATGAGTATATGATATTGAGTCTAATTTGTATGAATTTAGGTCTTTTTTGTAACATAGGTGTCACGACCCGATTCGGCAGGCCGCGACGGTCATAGGGTGCGGGAGATGCCGAGGCGACCGACACTCGTAGAACCCATCAATCACATCAATACCATAACAATATTGCAGTGGAATCATCTATACCCATCATCAATCACATAACAGTCTATAATCATACACTCACATAAGCACTATTCATTATGTCACTCTGTCATTCATTATGTATCTTTTTATAATAACCATAGTCATTTCATTAATTAATCTCAAATATTCTCATACATACATGTTCATATACTAACTATACCGTACAAAACCCATAGAGCAGCTAGGATATGAACATACAAAATATTCAGTGTTAAATAATTACACTGCTATAGATCTGCAGAATCCACAGAGAGTCAAAAAGCTGGGATATTTGCCTTCTACTCTGCACTTGAGAAGGTAAACAGTGAGAGGGTGAGTATATATGATACTCAGTGAATCTAATATGCATCAACCAATAAAATAGGAAATGGAATATCAATAAGCAATAGACAGATGAAATAAATGAATCAATCTACTCATAATATCTGTAATATAGAATCAATTACAAAATATGACTGTAAGTAAACAATCACATCAATGGAAATATATCACATGGATAAGATGGAAAATGACGGAAATAGAGCCATGAAACACATAGAAATGTGTCGAGCACAAATCACTCATATAAATAAATATAAGACGCATAAGGTCTTATGACTAGGACATCCCTTCCTAGTTCAGGGTACTATAACAATACATTATGCATAATGCTAACAGTATGAACTCACTACCCTGTCGGGGCAGCAGCTCTGTCAAATCACCTCAGAATCAATAGAAATAATAACACATCAATAGATACCATTTTACAATAATGGCATCACCAATATCAATAACTCATCATCAATCAATTCAATGAGCAATAGAGTCAATAAGACATCAATAACAATCAATTATACGATGACCAAAGGTCTAACCACCAATAATGGGATCAAACATAAATTGGTCATTTACGGCCAAAAAGTTGATGCAATTGGCATGCCATTATCGGTGGGGACGATGGCATTTAAATGGTTGGCCTATGGATTTTTGAGCTGTGCATTTTATCGAACATATTGTGTGCAATATTCAATAGACATTTTGGCATAGTTTTGGTGCAACATTGACATTGCCCCAATTATCAACAACAATACACAATGTAAGCAATTCCATAGGCATTATATACAACTCAATAAACACCATCAAAATGAATCAATTAGGCAAGAAAAAAAAAAGCCAAATCCTAAGAACACAATAAGGCAAATTACCCTAATTAGGGTTCGACCACTTTTGGCTTTTCACTCAAGGATTCCAATTGGCATTTTAACATAATAAGCATGACAAATGATGCATAAAAGACTCACCTAACACTCCAATTCACCAAACAAAATTGCTTTGCCACCAAATTCTTCAAATTCCTCAAAGTAGGCAAAATCGATAATTTTTCTCAATCAAATTTTCTACAATAATTCAACCATCAATTAACTTTTAATTGATTTATTCTATACTCAATTTATACATCCTAACTCAATTACATAAAATCACTTCATACAACTTAGGTTTAGGGTTTGAAAATTGGGCAAAATACTATATACATCAATTGATGCAATTAAACCAATTAGCCAATCTAACTAACATCAAATAATCCTAAATAAACCATAAAATTAAACAAAGCAACAAATTATGTTTAAATCAAGTTTCCATCAATTTCTCTTAACAAAATGGAAGAAAAATCAAATGGAAAAATGAGAAGAAAGCTACGGATGGTGAAGAACAAGAATGGGCAAAAATTTGCTAAGTGTGGCTTATATAGTAAGTCACATTTGGCAAATTTCTTTTTGGTCCTTCAACTTTCCTTAAATTATGTTTTTACCATATTTTCCTTCAGTAATTTATTCTGACAATTTCGTCGGGATTTGGATTTCAAAGTGAATATTCAAATATCTTATTTTTATTAATAATTATTAATAAAAATAGTTTCAGAGCCATTCTGAAATTCAGATTGTCGAAATTCCACAATACCCCTAAAGTTTTCTTTATTTACGGTTTTGCCATTGCTTACTTTATTAGTGTTCTTAAATATTTTTCACCTCTTTATTTTTACTGTATTTACACATGCATACACATAATCATTTATCTCTTAGTTAGAATCAGAAATTCATCCGTCGACCGGACTGCTATTTTTGCGGTAGCGATATTGACACTAACATTTTCCGAAAAAGTTTCTCATTTTCGCTTTAACTGAGTTTTCAAAATTATCATAAGTCATTTTGATAATTTCAAACCATATACTGAGAACTTTATTCACAAAAAGATGTTATGCTTTTATAGGGTATTACAGTGGGGCACCATGACATGAACACATTCACTTTTAAATTTGGCTACTTTATGAGTCAAATATATATTTGAACTTTTTATAATATATTAAGATACTTTGAATATTGAAATTGATATATTCTAAGTATCCTTGTGTCAAAACAGCCAAAGGGCCATAGAGGCATTAGCCCCTAGGTAGAAGGGTCGCTCGGCCCTCAGCTCTACTTCTTACCTCCCTGCATTTTTGTGCCTTTTCTTAGTTCTTTCATACTTCTTTAGTAATTAAATGTTACATATGATTTAGGTATGTTTTTAAATCGTAGTTTATATGAATCTATGATGTCTTTAGGATGTATTAGAAACATGTTGATGCCAGGGACATTAACTTCTTACTAATTTAATGTAAATGTTGTTAAGTTGTTTAATTTGCATCTTAAGCATGACAATTAGTATGCTTAACTTAATGTACTAAAAATGGCATGTCTAAGTACTTATTAATGGTATTAATATGAACATGTTAGGATGTTTAGCTAATGTCATGTTAGCCTTATCATTATCAATGACATGTTTGGTGTAACCACATGTGGTTTAACATGATTAACATATGTAATAACCTTAGCACAAATTGTTTGCTTTTAAATAGATAATATGTGATCATATCATGAAGTTAGCTGCTATTCTTAATAAATACTTTAACTAAATAACGTGTATATAAATTTTGAGTATGATGATTAGAATGAATAAAAGAAAGCAAGATTATTACATGAAAATTTATTTGTTGTTTGGCATAAGAGTTAGTGATATGAGCATGCTTAGAATGCCATGTTAATTCAACATGTTAAATAACATATTTTAATTTAATTACTTGAAGACTTGTATACATGAATAGTTTTGGCATGTTTTAGGAGTCCTTAAATATACAAATATGAATTTAAGCATACTAATTGACGAAAGCATAATTTATATACACAATTTACTTGCATTTTTCTATGCATGTTGGAATTGTGTTTGCTTATTAAGACTAACCATGTAGGAATTTACTATGAAAAAGTATATTACATGAGAATCATGAGGCTAATGATGCCCACTATTTGCTAAGGTAAATGGGACCATATGCATTTATGTCTAGAAAGTAGGTTCATGATTTCAAAGGCCATATAGATTATTGAATGATCCAAGTTCATTTTTCCTTTCTTTTCTTTATTTAGTGTGTTAGATGCATGTATATATGAAGCGTTATCTTTAATGGATTGCACATTTATACTTGTTAGATTATTTAGAAGAATCATTTCTCTTTCCTATTTTTAGGATTAACATGTTTTATTTACATCCGTAAAGTTAAATACTTTTATGATATTATATGGCTTATTAGGATTGGTCATATGAGATTGTACAATTAGTTGCACCATATATATTTTTATACAAGGAGCTTGAGTTTTAAGTGAGACCGTTTATGACTCCTTCAATTTTTCCTGAGAATTATATTGGGTATAGTTTTGGTGCAGTTGATCGTATACCATATTATGTTTATTTCTTGCATTATGACTTATAAATTATTGATTGATGCACATTAAATTATTAATTTATTAAAAGTATATCTCAATTTTCTTTCGTTAAAACCTTTAGTTTAGAATGGAGCTGACTTTGATGGCCCAAAGGAGCTGGAGTGCCTAACACCTTCCCTAATCCGTACCCGATTTTATTACCAAGATATCTGGATAAGGTGGCCTGGTGCTTTGATAGGGATAAAATCATCACTTATTTTCTAGAGAAATAAAATATGTTATATTTTTGGTCTTGGTTATACCTAAACCAAATGGCAACTCCTTTTTTTCAGTTTAGTTTATTCTTATAATTTTTCCTTAGGCTTCTTTCCCAATAAAATATGAACTGTCATCGCAAAAAATACCGCAATTACCTATAGTAAAACTATAAAGTTTAAAATAATTTTAATTTTTAAAGTAGAAACTTAACATTCTAATTTAATTTTTAAAGTAGAAACTTAACATTCTAATTAACGTATAACTTAAATCTTAATTTAAAATTTAAATTTAGCATTTGAATAAACTTACTTTTTAGCTATTAATTCAAAATTAATAATTAACTTTTTCTTAAATTGTAAAAATATTAGTTGTAAATATTAACTTAAAATTTATAAATTTAACTATATTTAATTTAATTTTATATAATAACAAACTCAGTTATTGAATGAAGTTGTAAACAACAATTTTAAGTTAATTGTTGTAAGTTAACCTAAACGAGCACAAAAATTTTATTAAAATTTTAGCAAAATCTCCCTCATAATTTGAATATTTACTCCCAATTTCAAATACTTCTAATTTATTAGCAATGATCACAACAAACAACCACACATATAAAACAACAATGATCACAATAAATAACCACACATATAAAACTTAACTTTGTCTCATCTGGACTTTCAATACATCCCATCCTCCTTATATTATAAAAAATTCATACATTTGCTTCATATCAACTACATTTCCATTCACAATATATATAAAATATTTTACAATCTACTTTTATTATGCATACTTAAAACTCCGGCTAATAGAATTTCTTGGTCTGAGAGGTTACTTTTTTCCATGTGTAACCCTCTACTTCAATCTTCTCTTAAAAATTTTCCTTATTTTATGGGAGCATCAATCATATGGATCCATATTGCAATAAAATTATTATTAAAGTAAAAATATGAAAAATCTCATATTACAATATTTTTATGTATATTAATTTCGCAACAATATTTTTACATATCAACATGCGTCCCACCGATGACACTGATAGTTAGTCACTCATTAGGATGTGGGATCCTACACATGTCATCATTATCAATAAGAGGTGTGGCTGGAGGTATAGCAGCTCTAGATAATGAGGGTGGTATAAAAGTCGTAGGGGGAATAGACAGAGATGGAGTAGATGTGGAGAGCAACAGAACTAAGAGGCAATAAAGGCACTAGAGTTAATGGAGTTAGATGTGTGCGTGTATATATATATATCCGCACAAGGACATACTATGGTAGGAATACTTGAGGCATTAAGAGAAGGAGTTCGTTAATAGTAGGAAGCAAAAGTAATGGTACCTCAATCACGACCTCGCTCAGATGGACTCTCATCTTTAGTAACACATCTAGTAATCTGTATAACATATAATTTTTATTAGTTATCTTTATAATTGAAAAATTGTACTTCGATGAATCAAAAAAAAAGTAGTCACATCCTTTTCTAGTTATCTCGTGAAGGTCCTAGGGTAGGGAAAAAAAGACATCTATTTAAAGGATTGCATCAAAATCGTATATGTATATGAAAACTCAAAACAATAATGTCACAATAAGTAATAAAATACAAATTACCATGAAATGAAACTACACTATTCACTATTAATATATTCTTTTCATCTTCCTTCATGATTTCCTCAAATGATTCTATATCTGATTGAAGCTAAATTTCATCTTCTAATTCATAATTTTCCCCTCTATATCAATTGACAAATTATTTGGATTATTTAGAGATTCAGGTGGCTCGTCATCTATAATTTTAATTGGAAGACATCTATTTTATCTTCTTGGAATAGTGAATCTAGCTTTAATTTGATATACTACCCACCAATCTGATTTATCTCGTTGCAGACTAGATAAGGTTCATAATATACTTGACAAGTTTTCATTGTCAATAGAAATGTTTCATATATATTAAATTTCCTTTTATAATTAATAGAAGCAAAGCTTATATTGTTTGTGAATTTTCATACCTATATTTGGCATTGGATTGAACCAATCACACTTGAATAATATAATTATCTTAATCAAAAGTACAGGGTGTTCCAATTGCAAAGCCTCAATCAATTTACAATAATAGTCATAAGTGTTTTCACTATAGTTAGAGCCCTTTATACAAACCATGTTATACATTGTTGATCTATCAGAACCATGTTTTTTAGTATAAAATTTGAAATCATTCACAAAGTATACATGATATATTGTGACAGTTCGTAATAAACATTTAGCTAGGTTTAAGATGAATTAATTTGTGATGCCATTTCTAGGGTCATTAGCTTATAATATAAGGAACAAAAAAGAAAAAGAATTATAAATACATATAGTTTAACCTTTAATTTTCTAAATATAAAATAATAAATAACCAAGTCTGAGCCAATACTCACAAATGACTCAAATAATTTTGACAAATTTGATTCCAATTTAGAATCAACCACTATATAGATATATTAGAGATATATTGCTTCAACATGTCAATATATTTGTGTCACACCCTAACTACAGTGGTGCGACGGTCCTAGGGCAAGGGTAAGCTTAAGGCCACCATAATCCCGTAGAACCCTCATATCCTGGATCTTATACACATTTATATCAATTAAAGATATCTTTCAATAATCATTCTATAATTTATATAAGCATAATCCATATCTTTTGTCTTTATCATTTCATAATTTCCTTTTGTTCCTTACTGATCAAAAGATGAATCCCACATCACTAAGGAATAAGAGTAACCCAAAAGGTAACAAGTTATACATCAAATATTATCATCCCCAATGACCAACTACTGAGCTCTAGAGTATACTCCCAATACATATAATACTTTGATACCATACAATGAATACACATAATTATATCAAAATGATTACAATAGAGGCTTCTTGAAAGAATAAGTCAAGAAGCTTGATCTGCTCTACTAGCTCCCTCACGAGCTACACTATCACCTGAAATCCACATAAGAGGAGTGAGCCTTCAACTCAATAAGATATGAACATGCAATATGAAAGAAATTTATATATACATATATGTATTAATTCAAAGGAAATATCAATTCCAAGAACATGGGTAAGAATCATCATCTGGTTAGGCTTACAAGAACAGAAGTGCTCATAATCGAATAGCACTATCAAGTAACATGGTAGAACTATAGAGTGCATCAGTAGCCATGCTACCTATCACAATAGAGCGCATCGGTAGTCCTTGCTACCTTATCACAAATGCATGCTTGGCCAGGCATACGCCTAGAGCTCATGGTCCCCTCTAGGTGGAACACTGATAAAAACCCTATCAGCTAGGTTCCCAAAGTGCACGATGGACCAATGAATTTA
>CANXYC010088056.1:0-16025 GCA_948193065.1 Aleurites moluccanus | reverse complement strand
TAATATACAATTAACAAAATCAAGTGTGATAATAAGATAAAGTAAGGAACAAAAATGGGTTCGGTGGCCGAAACCAATAGGTCAATTGGCATACTATTATCGCTAACAAAAATGGTATTCAATTGGTAGGCCTATGGCATATAAACCAATAAGCCAATAACAAATAAACTAGGCAAATTATCAAACACAAGGTAACACACAATGGCAAGCCAACAGGTTAGGGTTCAGAGCAAAATTGACTTGTCGATTTAATCCAATAACAAGGTATATTGTTCCGTAACATAAGGGCATCAAAAGCAAGATTAAACAACATTTAAATAAGGTCAAATTGACAACGAATAACCAAGGGAAATCAAACAAACACATAGGCAAACTGAGGGCACTATGGGTTCGGCCATTAGGGTTTTTCCAAGAATGAGTTCCAATCAACAATTCAATGATACAAACATGTCAAATGATGCAATGTAAACTCACCTAAGCCTTCCAAAAGCCAATGCAATAGCTAATTTCACCAATTCACCAAAATCCCTAATTTGAGCTTACTTTGGAAACCTACTTCTTTCAATCTACAATTCCATATCAAATTAACCATCAATTAGTTGTTCATTCATATCCAATTAAACATTTCTAACATCAATTTGACATTCCTAACACTAATTCAACATCTCACCCTTTACAACTTCAAATTCAATATTCAAATTGCAATTACTTTCAATTATGGATATACTAATGCAATTAAATTAATTATCCATTCAATTGAACCTAAAATAACACTAAATCATCAATAAAATCAAACAAATAAATTACTCACCCAAATTACCCAAGTTGGCCAAAATTTCAAGGTGATTTTTCCTCCAAATTCTTTGCTCCAATAAACAATCTATGGATGAAAATGGATAGAGCTAGATGAGAGCTTGATTTTTCTATCAAATTTCATTCAATTTGGTGAAGAAATGAAGAAGTTATGAAGAAAAGAAATTGGAAAGGAAGAAATGGCAACAATGGAGAAGAAATGGTGAAGAAGAAAGCTGTTGGAATTCATGTGGAAATGGTGCTCAAATAAGACAAAATTGATTGTCAAATTATAACTTAATCCCTCAAGTTTCAATCTTTATATTTTGATCCTAAAATCTTCTAAAATTTATTCTGAATGTTCTGTTAAGATTTTGATACCAGTGTAAAAAAGGAAACATACTTATTTTAATTTATTCTTAATTATAAAAATAGTTTTGGAGTCATTCTGTAACTCCGACCGACCCATTTCCACAATTCACCTTGAATTACCCTTTATTTACCAAAATGACATTCTTTACTTTTCAGTGTTCCTAAATGATTTTCACTTTTTTCTTTTTACCAAAATTACATAAAAATTATGGTTACATTTTACCCCTAAGCCAACTTTAGAAATTCTTTTGGGACACTGCCAGATTTTGAAAAAGTTTCAAATTCGTTTTCTAACTGTATTTCTAAAATTATTTCTCATCAATTCAAAACTAATGGACCACATACTGAGAAAAATTTCATGCATATGTGTTATGACTTTTTAAGGTATTACAATATTGATGCCAACATCCATGATAATGACCCGATAACTTGGAAGGAATTTAAACAGAAATTGATGGATAGATTTTTACCGGTAGAAATCAAAGACAAGAATATTATGAGGTTTGAACAGCTCAAATAGGAAAAATCTCAGTGTCACTGATTATAACAAAATAATATATTTTTTATATTATTTGATTTGGGAAATATATTAAATAATATATTTTAATCATCAGTCGTAATATTATAAAATATCTTTTATATTATAAAATATTTTAATCTCTTAAAAATTTTACACTGATTAATTTAAGGAAAATATCAAAAAAAAAAGTATGTATAATATTTTTTTATAAAAATGACATTCCCTTTTAAAAGTTTATAATTTTGACACTTTTATTTTTTAAGATAATTTTATTTTTGTAGGATAATTTTGATATTTCCTCATTTCATTTTATCCTACGTTATTATTCATTTCCTTGCCCCTTATTCTTTGAACTCCGAGTATCTTTGAACTCCAAGTAAATGCTTGAGACTCCTATTTATTTTCGGTAATGCATAAATTCATTTTATTTTTCTCTTTGTTATCAAAATTCTAACTCATTTTCATTTATTCAATTCGTAAATTTTTATTTATTTTATTTGTATATATTTGGCTTTTAAAAATATTTAATCTAAATTAGATATTTTGCTTTTAAAATTATTTAATTGAAGTTAGTTTAAAATTATTTAGTTAAATTCGATTTATTTTAACTAAATTTTAACTAATATTATATTATGTAATATTGTTTTAATGTATTTGCTTGAAATCTAACTTGATTTTAATTAATTTAATATTTAATTTCGACTAATTAAGAATTGATTTCAAATTATTTTGAATTAATTATGATTTATTTTGAAATATGCTTGATGTTGATTAATTAAGAATTAATTTCGACTAATTAAGAATTAATTTTAATTAATTAATGATTAATTATGATTTAAATTTAAAATTTGATTTTGTTTTGATTAATTAAAAATTATTTTTAATTAATTAAGAATTAATTTTAATTAATTAAGGATTAATTATAACTTATATTTAAAATATGACTTGATTTTAATTAATTAAAAATTAATTTTAATTAATTAATGATTAAATTTGACTAATAGGATTAATTATGACTTATTTTCTACTATGAAAGAGAAATAATGATTTGTGTGATTTGTCAAACATAAAATAAGAGCAAATATATTAAATGGGTTAGAATTATGTAAAAAAGAAATAAGAAATGTTATTTTTGCAACAAAATATCATTTTGGGATATTTTTCATAATTTAAGTATTACAAATTTAAACTTTGAGATAATAAAAATTAAAATAATATTTATGATAAATTTGAAGTGTTATAGAAATTTATTTTAATATTTATTAAATAATTATTTATTATGAATAGATAAATATATTATAATATATTGTTTCTAATGTAAAAAAAAAAAAAATAAAATAAATTAATAAAAAATAAATATTTAATCAGTATATTAAAATAATAAAAAATAAATATTTAAAAATGGAAAATATATTTAAATTATTATTGAAGCGGAAAGTGCAAGTATCCGCTTCGTTGGGTTGAGCTTTAACATCTCACCACAGCACATTCAGATTGGGTAAGTGACCAAACAGCAATCTAGAGTTCATCTCATAACTAAATTCACGTTAGAAAGCAACAAATCACCAAAAATCAATTGTCTATTTAAGAATTTTTAATTAAAAAAAAAAAAAACCTAGCGCAAATCTTATACCTAATTTTCTTTCTCTGTCTCTCTGCGAATCTCTTCGTCTTCCTGAGGAGGTGCTGGAGCGAATCACTTCACCTCTTCGGAGACCCTTTTGTATGTGACTGTAAAAAAAAAATAAAAAATTCAATGGCTTCCGATAACTTCACCGACAGAGACACTGTCTTCAGAAAGCTCAAAGCGAAAGCTGATAACAAGGTTTTGGGTTTTTTTCCCTTATGGATCTTATTCGGATCTGGTCGTTTCTTAATTGGATCTCGTATTTGAATAATGGGTTTTTGTTGTTTTTTTTTTTTTTTTTGTATTATTTTTAATCTTATTTTATGGCTGCGTTTATAGATGTGCTTTGATTGCAATGCGAAAAATCCGACTTGGGCTTCTGTGACTTATGGGATATTCCTTTGCATCGATTGTTCCGGGGTTCATCGCAGCCTTGGAGTACACGTTAGCTTTGTCAGGTATTTTGATTTTATTCTTTATTAATTTTTCTCATTATGGTTTGCTGATTTTAGTTTAGGTATGCTAGTTTCCTTCAATTATCTGTTTGTGCAGAACTTCAATTTGTCTATGTGCATCTTAATGATGTCTATTGCTAATACTATGTTAGAAATAGCTAAATAGGTTTATAAATGTGAAAGATCATGCTTTGTTTTGTAATCTTTATGTAAAAGATATGATTTTATTACTAGCCCTCACGCACAATAAAAGGATTCACCATTGGACAATGTTCTGCATTTTGTTAGTTAAAAGAATACATAAGACCAGAACATATAAGGAATGAAATTTGTCCCAAATTGTGATACTTCAGTGATCTGGTTACAATGGTATGTGATATGTGGATCTCAGTTCTGATCTGGATTTTTTTCCAATGAAAATGTGTTGAAGACAAAAGAAATGATGAGGTTTAGATGGGACGACCGTCAAGGGATAGCCGGATAGGTAACAGCGAAGAAGATGAAACATACCTTGTGGTAGAGAATGAGATAGTGGCTAGTGATGGCGACTTCTGGTAGCGGTGGTGGATCAGTAGCATGCAGTTGTGGTAGGTGAACATTGAACAATGATGGTAGGATAGGAGTGAGAGAGAGAAAATGTAATGATAAAGAAGATGAAACATCTTAAATCCTCAAGCTTTAGATAGACGATCAAACTTTGACCTAAAAAAGGTTGCCATAGGTACTGACCGAATTTTGAATTGCAAATTAAAAGACACCTGGCATTTACTAAATCATGTATAGTACTTAAAGGCATCATTTCAACAGCCACTAATATATATTCCAAAAAAAAAAAAAAAATTATTAGTTTTATCTTTAAAATTGGGCAATCTACATTAATGGGTTCAGTAAGGTGTCACACACTCATACCCTTCTTTAATACTTACTCCTTTTTTACCTATAAGTATATTGCACTTGGTGCCAAGTACTACAAAAGTTTGAATAGTTTATTATGATTTAAACTCGACTACATCATTGTGGAATGTGGAGCCCTGCACCAGTATATTTATTATAATTCTAGTGCTTTGATTATTATTATGATTATGTAGCTAGTTTTCTACTAGTATTTATTATAAATTTAGATGAAAAACTCATGAAATGCTTCCAGGAACAAAATTTTAGCAATAAAAGGTCCAGTAATATAAACAAGTATAATGCATGTAACACGATGTAAATGAACATACACCATTCCTATACTTGTAACAGGCTTATTATTTGGGCTCCATTTGGAATCGAATTTGGAGCTGCTTTATAAAGTTGTATTTGCACACATTTTTTAGAAATTTTTTTAAACTGCTGTTGATAAATCATGGTTTAGAAAAAGCTAAAAAAGCAAACTCTTCTTAAACCATGATTTTTTGAGCTCCAAATATTACAAAAGCAGTTTGCCAAACGTAATCAAATCATGCTTTGACAATTTTTCATGAGGATAGGCAAAGTTTGGATTTGGGGTTTATGAAGGATTGCATTATGAAGATCTCCTTCCTTTTTTTCCTTCCTTTATGTCTCTTAGTAGGACTAAGGATTTAACACTAATGACATTTATGGACCATTTTCTTATTTAGAAATCAAAATAAATTGAATAGTTTTTTTTAATTGAAAAGACTTGTTTGTTCAATAAAATTTGCTAAACAAAAAAAATGAAAGCAAAAAAAGATAAATAAAGGTTTTCCTGTTTTTTTTTTCCTAGGACTTAAATTCTTCACAGAGCGACTTTGAAACTACCTTCTGCAATTAATGAGGTCAAGATAGAATGGAAAAGGAACAAACCTTGACTTAGAAGATTCTACCAAGGGTTGAAAGGAATTCGCTTTAGTTTAATTTCTCTTGCCACTCTAAAAGTTTATTTTTTAATATTCATTTTTATAAGATAAATTTGTAAAACCTATCCAACTAGTTTTTAGAACTATAAAGAAAACCTATTGAATTGTTATCTAGCGAAAATGTTTGTGACTTGTTTGGCTTCATACATAGTAGCGATCAGCAGCAACATTATTTGTTCTGGTAGATAGTGGAGTACACCAAGTCAAATATCTTTTATTTTCTACTCGACCAAGTCAAATATCTTTTATTTTCTACTCGGCTTTTTATGATTCCTGCCAACTTTCACAAACATTTGTGATTTTTGTTATTTGGTGCTTTTGAAAGTGCTTATAATTTGTTTTCTATTCATCCTTTCTTTTTTAATGTTCTAAAAAGTAATTAACTGGCCAAAAGTTGATAAATTATTCTATAAACTTATATGATGGCCAGCTTCTCCATGTGCTCTTTAGCATGCAAGTACTGATCAAGAGTGACTCTATTGAACAGCTGCTGCCTATGTAGCCTTAGGAGCATATGCTTTATATTATGTACACTCTTCTGTTTAGCATTGTTGTTAAAAGCCCAAGGCACACTACGGCCTCACGGCTAGGCGGCAGCCTGCTGGATACAAGGTGCAGGTTTACTAAATATAAGAAAAGATATATTTCGTAGTGGATAATAAGGTACTAAAATAGAAGATAAAGAAAAACAGGAAGGAAGAATAAGAATAAAGGGATAGAATGGAAAAGAAAAAGTTGTTAGAAGATGAACAGAAAAATATCATAGATGAAGAAAAGAAAATATCATGTAAAGGAGGAGAAGAAAAAAATATCATTGATAAAAAAAGAAAATATCTTGTAAAGAAGGTGGAGAAGAAATAAAAAAAAAGGAGGAAATAACATACCTGGAAATATTTGTTGTTTACCTCAAGGGAGAATGATGTGCCATTTTAACGTGAATTTTTTTATTGTTCTCAAGTCAGATCCTTTTGTAGTTATATAGATTAGGGAAGTTTAAAATTTACCTTTTTGCAATCGGTTTCTATAAGGAATAATCAATTTTTAAAGATCAACATATTAGTTAAATCAGTAAAAACAAGTAAAAGATTCAGGAGCACCTGTCAAGATTGCACCTGACCTGGGTATAATGCAGGTGAGGGACCTGCGCCTGGTTGTGCCTTTTGCCCTGTCCCTAGAGTGCCTTTAACAACACTGCTGTTTAGATATTTCCAATTGGGTCTTTACATTTTTCAAAGCCTTCAAGTTCCTCCTTTTCCTATTGGTCCTGAAATATCATTCCATTTTCCCACAATTGGAACCCCTTCAAGCTTTTTATTTTATTCCTACATTTTCTGCATAGACCTAAACAATTCCAAGAGTTGCTCCTTATCCTCTTCCAAAACTGTTTATAACAAGATTGAACACTAGGAATACTTCTTTGAAATCACTGATTGGATCTTATTTAGTTCCCTAACTTAACTCGGGACTTCTATAAAACTTGACAAATCCGGAAATCTTCAAGCTCCTAATCGTGAGGCTCCCTTCTAAATCCAATTTTAGATCACTTTGCATTTTCATTCACATATTTGTTGATTTTTAGTTATTTAGCTAGAGTAGGCTAGTGTGAGAGTTGCCCCCTTTGATGTCATGTGCTATTGTTTCTTGTTGCCTTCACAAGTGCTTTGTCATATTTTTCCCTGATCTATCCTGCCGGTCCTTTTTAGTACATTCATCTGCCAAAAAAAAATTCTCATAAATTGTGGGATGATCTCCCATGCTTTTACATTTTAAATTATTTAGAAACATCAAGATAAAATATTTGTTTCCAAGTGACTTGCATGTTAAAATATATGGTGGTTTCTCTTACAGTTATAATGTATAGTTGTTGATATAGTATTTCAATGGATATGTATGTATTTTTTAATCTTTTGATACCTTTGTTTGAGGCATCTGTACTGTTGTTCTCCATTTCTTTTTCTAGTCTAACCTTCTTTTTAAGGAATCAATGTTCAAACAAGAGAGAGAGAGAGAGAGAGAGAGAGTTAATGCTACTGAAATGGTGAATCAAATGTTGTAGCATTATATAAGTTTTCTTGAAAATTTAATGCTGCTGAAATGGTGAATCAAATGTTGTAGCATTATATAACTCTCTTGAAAATTTAATGCTGAAATGGTGAATCAAATGTTGTAGCATTATATTGGAAGTAAGGAGTCAATGTGGACCTTTCAATAATTGATACTTCTTTTATCATGTGGTACGGCAAGATTGGTTCGAAAGTAGCTGAGGGCTTTGAGGAGTTTAAGTTGTTGTGAAGAAGGAATTTTTTTTTATTTGTTTTTCTATTTTTGGATGCCTTGGGGGTGAAAGGGCGGGCCTTCGAGGGAGTGGAAAAATCTGTCTTCCCCGTGAATAGTTGGCTCAGTACTTAAAACTTTGGTATCGTGGACAGTTTTATGAATGCTTTTGATGTTTTACATTTTATTGATTTTTTCATGTGAGTATCTCCTTTTTTCTACTCAGTTTGAAACAGCTTGGTGCGCTATATTGAGAACTCCATAAATAAAATAAAATAAAATAGAGTAGAACAATTGTAATCATAACAACTTATTTATTTTATGCATGTAGGTCTATAAATTTAGACTCATGGAGTCCCGAGCACTTGAAAATGATGAGCTTAGGGGGAAACAACCGTGCACAGGTTTTCTTCAAGCAGCATGGATGGACTGATGGGGGAAAAATTGAGGCCAAGTATACATCAAGAGCTGCTGAATTGTATAGGCAAATCCTTTCAAAAGAACTTGCCAAATTTATGACCGAAGATACAGGCTTGCGATCATCACCTGTTGCTTCTCAGTCAGCCCAAGCATCCAATGGACTTCCTGATATCAAGACCAATGAGACTACTAATGAAAGTTCCTTAGGAAAGCAAGAAACACCTGACATTACACATTCCCCTAAAGCTTCTCATCCGGTTATTATCAGTTCAGTCAAGAAGCCTCTTGTTGCTAAGAAAACTGGGAAGACTGGGGGGCTTGGTGCTAGAAAACTTGCTGCAAAGGTAGGTTTTCCACCTTTGCGAATGCATTATTTATTATTAGAACTAATTTGGAAGTATTGGAAATATACCTTAATTTAATCTGTTATAAGGAATTACTATGATCAGTCTATTTTCAAAAACTGAAATACTGAACCAAATTAGATTGAAAATCAAAACCTATCAGGTATTCTATTCGTTTGATCGGTTTCTTTGGTTGTGGGCTGCGTAATTGGGATATTAGATTTGGCAAATAATATGTGAGGCTTTTTGACTCCTCAAAAAGAAACGAAAAGAAAGAAAGGATGTACAAGCTACAAATACAAATCTTCTTTTGTTTTCTCTCAAGAACTCCTAAACAAAAGGAGTTCGTTCACCGTGTTTCGATTAAATCATATGATAGAATTCAGTTGATTTTGTAATAGAAGTTATGTATTTGGAACAATGGGGTGTTTGAAAGTGATTATGGGAAAAATGTTTTTTGGCAATAAAAAATTATTATTTCAAAAAGCACTTTTATCAAAAGTGCTTTTTGCAATAAACTGGGTTTGGGTGTTTATAAAAAACTCAATTGAATTTAAAAACCATTATTTATTTTCATTGTCAGACACTCAAATAAGTGATTTTGAGTTAAAAAAAAACCAATCCGCTACAGTATTTTCACCTTAATTAATGGGTTTTGAATCCTCAATTAGTGGGTTTTGAATCCTCATTTTAGGATTCAAACACCCATAATTTCTAAAATGATAAAACTCAAATAGAAATCTGGTATTTGGAATAATTGAAAAGTGAATTAAATTGTATGACTTTTATAATGTATAGATATCTAATATATAATAAGACAAAGTTGCTTGTAAGAGTTTTTTTTTTCTTCCAAGGATTGGCTCACTGCTGTTAAATCAATTGAAATGTGGTATTTGGAATAATCGAAAAGTGAATTAAATTGCATTGACCCTTTTTTTTTAAAAGTATAGAATTCTAATATATAATAACAGAAAGTTGCTTGTTGCTTGCAAGGTTTTTTTTTTTTTTTTTCCAAGGATTGAGTTTAGTATTGTTAAATCAAATGGATTGAATTCTTGCAAAGTTACAACACTTTTGGAGTGATTTGCAGTTTGTGGAAAATGACAGTTTTTGATTACTCAGGATTTGGATTCTATTATTCAATGAGCTTTCCATTTGTAAGAATCTAAGGATTATGCAAAATAGAATTAGAATAGAATATAATTGAATTTTTGCATTTTATTAGTTTCCATACACAATATCTAGAAAGGGAAAAAATAAATAATACCAGAACTTGGGGAAAATAAAAGGCAAAAAACACAAAATCAATCTAGAAAATAAAAGGCTAATTGAAATCTTATCTTAGAAGATCAATATGCTATCTAATGAGAAAGGGGGGGAATAGCTAATGACACCTGTCTAAATATGTAAATATCGAAATTAGTATTTGATTTTAAAATTCAAAACTGAATTAACAGAAAATTTTAAAAATTCAAAATGGATCAAACTAAATTAGTGAAAAAACCAAACAAAATTAACTGAAATGTTTTATTTTTGTTTCAGCTGATTAATGCTTGTTACTTGATTTATCACCATGTGCCTTCTTAGTGGAGCTACCTTACTATTGATTGCAGCCCAGTGAAAATCTCTATGATCAGAAACCTGAAGAACTAGTTCTTTTTGTTCCTTCAACAACTAACAGCACTCCAAAAGCTGGTGCATCTTTCACATCTCGATTTGAATATGTGGATAATGTCCAATCTACTGATTTAGTTGCCAGTGTTCCGCAAGTTAGCCATGTATCTCCTCCGAAGTCATCAAGCTTCTTTGAAGAATTTGGAATGGATAGTGGATTTCAGAAGAAATCAAGCTCAAACTCGTCAAAAGTGCAGGTAAGCTTTATTGATTTTATGCTAGATGCAAATAATTCATGGTTGACACGCATATCATTTATTAAATGCTAAAAACTTATCACATAAAAAAACTGTAACGTTTGATGCCTGGGACACCATACTGCAGAATATCTGCGGTGCTAAATGAGGCTTTAGGCCTCATTTGTTTTTCCTTGAGAAGGTGTGAACTGAAAGTAAAAAATTTGGATGGCTGATATGACATGGAAATACAATTGATTGGGCAGTAGCAACTATTTTTTAAGGGCCTAATTATGAAAAATTTCTTAGAACTTTAATGCCTTTTGCAATTACATCACAAACTTTTAATTTTGGTTTAATTTTTGTTGTTCTATTAAAGATCTGAATTGAGGTAAAACTGAGCTTGAATTTACTTGTGTTTTAGGTCCGAATCTGTTTCTTTTGTTACACACCAGTGGAAAAATTAATATGATAAATATTTCATAGCAAGTGTCAACATCATACAATTTTGCACTCTGTTGGGAAAAGTATCCCATATCGAATAATGAGAAAATATATAAAAGACTTATAAGTGAGTGGATATTGAATCTAACACAAGCCAATTGATTTTGTGTAAGTGGATTCCAATATTTGTTCACTAGTGTGTGGGCCCATGGATTTTAATATGGTAACAAAACTTCATATTCAAGCAGGCTAGATTCTGGAATTCATAGTCAAGCCCCTCGTTGTTGGACTAATGATGATGCCAGTCCGGACAGAAGTTGAAGAATGATGCCAATCGATCCATTTATGAGCAAATGTTAACCAATTGGTTGATATTAGGCCACGGGTCAAACCCGATTGCATTTGAGGGGATGTGTTGGAAATAATATCCTACATCGAATAATGAGAAAATATATAAAGGACTTATAAGTGAGTGAGTATTGGACTTAACACAAACCAATTGGTTTTGTGCAAGTGGGTTCCAACACTTGCCTATATATAAAACCACTTGTGTGCAGGCTCATGAACTTTAATATACTCAGTAACATAAATTAAGAAATTTAGGCCTGACATCTGAAATTGGATCAGGGATGGAATTGCAAAAACCTAAAATAAAACTACCAAAATTAAAAGTTTGTGATAAAATTATTATCAGCTCTAAATTTTAGCTTTTTAATTTTTTTGTCGTTAAGCCTCTTTAATTGATTTTTTTTTTGTTGTATGTCTATGAGGAGTCATTGGACTGGTTGTTGTATGATGGGTTGGAACGGTAACAATACCCAACCTTTCCAAACCCATGAACATTTAGATAAATTGGATCTAATCTATATAATAGGGTCTACAAATTGAGAAACATGGATAGAGGTTATTTTTGTATTAAACTGATATTCATACTGGATCCAATCATTCCTTCAGGGGTGGATGACTGCCAAAAAATATTTCTCATTGTTCAAACTCTGTCATCAAGATGAAATTAATAATGAGGAAGAAAATAATTAGGGTAACTCCCTAAAATATATATGCCTATAGATGAGAGGAGAGTCCTAAGGTTGCAGAAAGTGTCTCCTAAATGGGGAGGAAGAAAATTAGGGTCACTCTTTGGCAAGTTTTCTATGTAACACTTAAAAAAATGTCATTTCATGTATGATTGGATACTTTTTCAGCTCTATTTTAATTGATTTGAAATCTGGAAAACTCAACTTACCCATAATTGTCATGTTCTTTATGATCAAAACTCCATACTGCACTGGACCCGCATTATATGGGACAGTGCAGGGCCCTGTTTTTGGTGGGTCGGTTTAATACATATTTTTATAGCTGGACCATTTATAGCCCACTAAAATTTTTATCCCACTTGCCACCTATACCATATTGTGTGAACTTGGGTTGGTAAAAGAATATGTGCTACTTCTGGAATCCCTATTAGCTGTAATGATTCTGCTTTAAGCATCCTTGCATGTTTTATAGCTCAAGCTTTATTAAAAGGATCTTGGTGTTGCGTGTTGGTGGTCTCTGTCTTGATCTGTATCTTGATCTACTGCTGCTCAGTGTTGCTTTTCTGCCGCTTTTTATCTTGTAGCCAATACTGAATTATCATTATTTTACTCTTCTTTTGGGATAGACATTTTTACAAGAAGAAAATTTATCTTTTATTATCAGAATTTTTTACATTTTTGTCAATGGTGACTTGATATTTAGCCATGGGATGCCATTTTTTCCCATACATCTTGTTCTTACATCCTAGTATTATCAGATTCAGGAAACAGATGAAGCAAGGAAGAAGTTCTCAAATGCAAAATCAATCTCGTCAGCTCAATTCTTTGGAGACCAGAGCAAGGCTACTGATGTTGATTCTCAAGTTTCCTTGCAGAAATTCTCAGTATGTTGCTTCCAACCGTAGTTTCTTTTGATTGTCTGCTTTTTAGCATTCATTTTCTTTGTTAATTAATTTTGAGCTTCTTAGGGAAATTATTTCATATAATATTCTTAAACACCCCTTACCCTCTCTTCAGTTTGGGGTAATCCAAGGAAAGGCTGAAGCTGTTTAGATTTATTTTTTGGGCTCAAAACAGCTGCCACCTAACCAAACGAAGGTCAAGTCACCAATAGTGCCATGGTTCCCTTTTCTCCTTGTTTTTGTGCATATTCCTTGTGATATATATAAGAATTCAGACAATGGGGCCAAATAAAAAAGCTACTGGCGTCTCCTTTCAGTTCCCTATATCTAGTGACCCAGCAACTTTATTTGTAGACTTGTTGTAGGTATCAATCAATTCACCACATATAGTGGTAACAAAAACCTGCACAAGAAAGAAGAAGCTCTTGTATTTTGAGAGATTGGCATAATCATAAAGTATATTTCTATTTTGAAATTTGCTTTAAGGCAAGGCAGTGATCTTCATGTTATTCCAGGGTTCAACAGCCATCTCTAGTGCTGATCTTTTTGGTCATGGCAACGACCAATCGTCCATTGATCTTGCTGCAAGTGACCTTATCAACCGGATATCTTTCCAGGTATTCTTTCCAGAGTACTCGAGTTTTTATTGTTTAAGGCTGGAAACTTCTTTCTTTCCTTCTCTCTCCCGCTTCCACACCCCATATATAACAAGCAAAGGAAAGATAAATAGTGCTTTTACATTGATGAAAAATCTGTTCTCTGTGTTCTATCCTTATCAGGCACGACAGGATATTTCTTCCCTAAAGAATATGGCAGGAGAAACTGGGAAGAAACTCGGTTCCTTGGCTTCCACCTTAATAACTGATCTTCAGGATCGAATCCTCTGATAATGGTATTGAAAATATCCAAGGGAGCTTGTTACATTACCAGCAGATATTTCTTTAATGTAAAATGAGTTCATTATAAAATCCTTTCGAAATACGAATAAAAGTAAGAATTTTCCAAGGTTTTTTTTATCTTGTAGTACAGGTTCTGAGATTTTATTTTGTTGTTATTTTACTTGGCATGTTTGTAAACAAGAACAGGTTTTCTTGCAGTGTACTAAAAGATGTAGGAATCGCAATGATGAACAATGTCTTTTTGAAACTTATCACCATTATTGTCAGGGAGGCTACACGGTGAGTAAAATTTATACCCTAATAACCAGAACTATTCTTTTTCTTGTATATATCATATGAGATTCATTATGAGTTCTTAATCCTTCTAAAAAAAAAAGCTTGAATCTTGAAGTATGAAGCGTGAGACCGATTTCCCTTGAACATGTCGAATAATGCCTGTCTCTTGCCTCATCGGATTTACCTTGGATACCTCGTCTGTATCAAAATACTAATTTTCCTTGTATTAGCATAGTCTCTATTCAGCCTATCTGATTCTTTACACGCCTTTTTAGCAAATTGATTGCTATTGCATAAGATGGAAATGAATAGTAAAATTGATGAAGAGTTAATGAGAGTTTTGTCTACCAGCCATGTAAATATGTATCTTTCAATAACTGGGTGCTATATGGTTTTATCTCCCCCATCTTGCACAATGTGAAATCCTATGTGTTTCCTAATGTCTATTCGGTATCGCTATTTGAATTGCTGTTGAGAAAAACATTGTGTCTAAATTATAACTATAAGTCATTAGAATTTATTTTTAAAATTTTTAAAATAACTAAACAGCTTGTTAAAACCATTGTTTTCAACATCTAAAATGGTGTTTTTATCTTTGATTGAACGAGTTGTGTGTTTTGGGAAACAAAAATACTTTACAAGAGGTTACTTCGTCTTATTTTAGATCAACGGCCGAACATTCAACTTCACATGATTAGTCATTTTACTCTTACTTTCAATTTAACCTATTGAATGCCTAAACTTGCAATGTTATACCAATTGTACACCTATTCATCCAGTCAACATGTAGAGTGATTATACGCACAAAAAAGTGCTTGAAACTCCGAAAAAATATCGCCTCTCATTTAATTTGATTAAAAACTATTATTTTATTATTAAGTTTATATTAATATTCTTTACTTCTTCGCCACCAACCCCAACCCCAACCCTACTCTAGATCCACAAAAGTATCAAGAAATTTAGAGATGGTTTATTTCATTTCTTTCAAAATTTGAACTAAACCAAAATCTTTAATGTTTTCTCAACCATAATTGAAAAGTCGCATTTGCAATCAATGCATTATCACCGGTTGCCTGTAAATACCATTGTTTTGAAATTTGGACCGGACCGGTCAATTTAACCAATAAAATTAAAAATCAATTAGCTGATGGAACTGATCTACCTTAAAATATCTAAAAAAAAATTGGGAATCAATTAGCTGGCGGAACTGGTTCACCCCTAAATATCCGTTTCGCAAAAATTAGAATAAAATCCGGACCCATTTTTTCGGATGATTTAGTTTTTTTTTTTTTTTTTTTTTTTTTTTGCGGCCGGCATCTTATACTTGCCGCATAAGCCTCCAAGACCACCTTCAAAGCCACACACACTTATATACACTTATATATATATATATATTGTTTTTGCTTTATTTTTTCGATGTGGGATTCCATGTATTTCAGCAACAAAAACACAACAACATGGTTTTAAATATCCGCGGTTACGTTACGTAACGGCCGTTATTTTTAGATTTTTTATGTGGCTGTAATTGATATTATCGTTATATAACAATTAAAAAAAAATAATTAATATCGGCCGCGATGGTCGTTATTTAACGATAACGGCCGTGACAAACCGTGACACACCGTTATATAACGCGGCAGATAAAAAATTTAATATTTTAAAATTTTTGATAAAATTTTTATTGTATTTTGTTGACTTATATTTTTTATTTATACTTTTTATTAAATAATAGAACTAAAAATAACAATAAAATATTATTTATCTTAATTATAAAATTAATGTATGATGACAAATAAAAAAATTAATATTACACTTGTCAACAATTTACCTTATATAATTATTAATTAACGTTAATATGTTACTCTAATATTTTTCTTTAGCTTATTAAAAGCAAGACAAAAAGCAAACTACTATAATTTATAGGTTTCTTAGCTCTTGCAAATTGCAAATATAA
>CANXYC010087918.1:0-23565 GCA_948193065.1 Aleurites moluccanus | reverse complement strand
TGCTTAATTTGATTGTTGGACACCATTTGGGAAAAACTCCCAAATGGCCGAACCTTGAGTTTGTGGTACCTTTGGATTTCCTTTAAATTTGTATCCACATTTCTTTGTTAAATAAACTATTTATTGTTATATAACCTTGTTTCATTGATATCTCTTATTGGATTACCGAACCGTATTTTCTTGTCTCATGAATCTTATTTTGTCTTATGAATACTAAACCTATTATTGGTTGATGTTGGATATTGTATATGGTATAGCCATTATTGATATTGGATATTGATATGATTGATACTGAACTGAACTGATTGATTGACTGAATTCGGATGCCATTGTTGTAAATGGTATCCCTTGTTATTGACCTTGATATGATTATGGCAGAACTTCCGATTCGACAGGCGAGTGGGGAAATACTATCGACTTTGTGCACATTGTATATTTGTATCCTAGCTGGGAAGGGTTATGGTCCTGGTCATAGGGCCTAATCAACATTATGTTTATATGCCCTGTTATGGATGATCTAGGACCTAAGTGGTCCAACGCATTTGATTGTTTGGAGATTATATGATTTTTTTTTTCATGCAGTCCATCCCTGTATCTTTCATCCCATATATGATACCAAACTTATATGTTGAATTATTGGCTATATTGTACCTCGACATTGATTCGATACCCGATTATCCTATTGATTGATAACGTTACCATATAATGCCTATTATTTATTGCGATGGATGTGAATTTACTGAGTATCATCT
Organism: Aleurites moluccanus; assembly: GCA_948193065.1. Classification (NCBI taxonomy): domain Eukaryota; kingdom Viridiplantae; phylum Streptophyta; class Magnoliopsida; order Malpighiales; family Euphorbiaceae; genus Aleurites; species Aleurites moluccanus. The sequence continues at coordinate 22,813 of CANXYC010087918.1, read as the reverse complement.
ATACTCACCCCTTTCAATTGTTTCCCCTTTCAGAAGAGGATTAGAGCTGTAGAATTCAGACTTCTACTTCTTTGGAAATTCTGCCACTGATTTCAGATGTATTGACAGTTCCATTATTTTGAACAATATATATATTTTAGTGTTCATAATCTAGTTGCTCCATGGGTATGTACGGGTTAGCTAGGAAATGAACATGTAACTGATATTAGTTATGTTAAATGGAAGATATATGATTAAATGGCATATTTTGTGGATTCATGATATAATTATTATTATCAAAATGTATGATGATTAATAGAATGCTTGCAAATTATGAATATGAATTATATGAAATATTGTATTGGTAGGACCGATGTGATTGATATGGGGTTCTACGGGTGCCGGTCGCCATTGGCATTTCCTATGCCCTAGGACCATCGCGGCTTGGGAAACTGGGTCGTGACAATCATAAGGTATTGAAGACTATAAAAAAATGATATTTTAAAGATAGAGAAACCTTTTGCAAGCCAAGAATTAACTATACTTTTGAATTTATTGTCATCTTCCAATTCTTTGTAGTTTTGAACATTTTGAGCTCATAACTTGTATATTTTGTGTTCATTCTAGTTTGTGCTAGATGAAAGCTTTGTGCTCATATTTTTAAACCTTTGTAAAGCATTGTTGTGAAACCCCATATTTTTAAGAGTATGATATTTTGGATATTTTATATGCATATATAGGTCAAATTCAATTTTTGAGATGTAAGTGATAATCAAAGGTATAAATATGAATTATGGAGTTAATTTGGATGATTTTGAGTATAATTTATATTTATAATGAATTAAGGGTATTTTGGTATTTTCACATGAATTATTATTAATTTGACTTTTGGAGAATTTATATGTAATACCTTGAATTTTTCTAAAATTATATATATGACCCAAAATTAGTATAGTTAACTTTATAGTACCTAAATAGACAGTTTGTAATACCCCAGACGGAGCCAATTAGATGATAGTAAGTAGGAGTATTGGAAAGCAGTGAATAGACAGTGATAGAAATTGAAAATCTGAAAACAATTACAGAAGCTAGAATAGAACATAGATAAACTTGAGGAGATTAAGGGATTGAGACAAAATAGATGGAATGTGGCAGAATGGTTAATATTAGACAAACACAAGTAAATTAAGTTTATGAGAATAATCAAGTTAGCAAGAGAAAATGAATAATCAAAAGATGATAGTTAAGAAAAAAATAGGTATGAAGACTAAAGACTTAGAAGCAAGCGACTGTAGAGATAGTTATGGATTATTAAACTGTTACGACCCACTTTTGAGCCGCAACGGTCCTAGGACACGGGTAGACTTAAGGTCACTGGAAATCCGTAAAACCCATGAACAATCCATTTATCAATTATTCAATCAATATTAGCTCATTCATCAATGCTTAAATTCCATTTATTACTTATAAATTTTACAGAAATTTTGTCAGAGTTTTCTTTGTAATTTTAATGTTATTCCAGACCCATAACCGAGTTTTTCATAAATTACACAACCTGCACTAAAATTATTTTTATACTCCCAATAATTTTCTTTCCTTATACTCTCAACTTCACAGTTTCATAGACATACATAGCACTTTAAAATCTCTTTTATAGCATATAAATATTATTTTAACACTTTCAGTATCATTGTCTCTATCACTTCACTATCATTGTCTTTATCAGTCATTATGCATTACACATTATAATTTTGAATGCCACTTAAATATTAGATATTTCAATGTTTATACATTATTATAATACTCAAACATCTAATTATACACAGTACTATGGAGCTCTAAGAGTTGACACTCACGACCTTTAGAGAATAAAATTCTATCTCGATGTACTTGACATCCCAAGTCGGAAAAGAAATTGACTTGGAATCATCTTCCTCTATCTCATCCCTGTAAAAATTATAAACTACTATTTGATGAGTATAAAATACTCAGTGAGCATGTATACATTATTAAACAGGTGATATAAGCATATGACAACAACGAATAACAATGATAGTTAAGTATCAATAAATACAATGAATGGATATCAATAAGTCCATTTTTACATATCAAGGTTAATTAATTTGCACACCAAATGTCTTTGAAAGTTTGGAACAAGTAACAATCAAATCGATGAAAGAATGGCCATCAATGGTAAACAATAAGACATAAGCTTGAAATCAATGATTAGGTAAATAATACTCGTACCATGTAGATAAGACAGATAAAGGGCCATGAAACACGTAGACTATATGTAATCACACAGTCAATCTCATATTATGTACATAAGGCTGATCAAGCCTTATGGCTAGGACAATTAACCCTTCCTAGCTAAGGTTCCATGTAAATCAATGTGCATATTGTTGACGGTATGTACCAACTACCCCATCGGTGAGGCAGCTCTGTCAAATCCATATGTAAAATAGGCCAATGAAAATCAATAACAATATCAATATTCATTAGGGACATTACGATATAATGACTTTCGATCGATATACATGTTTAGTTGTCAATACATTTCATTAATCATGTATAGGTTTCTTTATTTGATACAAAGGTAGCAATTAACAATAAATATCATGGTTAAACATTTGGTGTGTATACTTTTAAAAGCAATTTGGGTACATAGTCAATCAAACTTAATAGACATTTCAATATCAATAACAATCAATGGATATGGTGATTTAAATCTTAAGAATGATCAAAGGATAATCAACAATAGCAATGTGGCACTTAACCAAGAAAGAAACATGTTCATTAGGTCAATAAATCAAAACATGGGTATGCATAATGATGTATACATTACTCACCTTAGCTTATGACTTGAACATTTTCCTTTCCTTTATCCTTGATTCTTTGCCTTATCTCTTATGGTACCCATCACATCTCTTATTCATTCTTGACTCTATATATCTAATTAATTTTCATTTAGATACTAGTTAACATAAAATTACATTATTTATACTTATATTAAAGAAAATTTCTCAAATTTTCAATTTACTAGGGTTTTTCTGTGCAAATTCTTTACTGGCAGCCTATGTTCCATTACTCATATCTCTTTCTACAATTATCCAATTGTTTCAATTCTTATTTTTAATTAAATTTAACATATACGATTCTAACATATCCAAATTTTACATTAAACTAATTACTACACAATTTATTGTGTTAATTTAAATTTAGACTTATAACTAGCTCTGCTACCCTATATTCTGCCTACAAATTTTATTCAAGCATATACTGTTCTTTTGCTAATAACTCAATCAATACTTAATGAATTACTGTAATTCCTTTTTCAATTGAAAATAGACATATAAAATTAACATATCCAAATTTTAGAATTTTTGGATCACTGAATAATTATTAGTGAATTTTCAAATTTAAATTACTACCCTGAAATCTCTATCTAGACATGCCCTGTTTTCATGCCTATAATTAATTCTGTACTGTCACACCCCAACTCCAGTGGTGCGACTATCCTATGGCAAGGGTAGGCTTAAGGCCACAATAAACCCGTAGAACTCAAATATCATGAATCTCATATACAATTATATCAATTATAACATTTTATATTATCATACAATGATCATTTCTATGCATTCAATTAAACATTAAACATATATTTACAATTATCATTTCATAGCTCTCTCTTGTTCCTTAATGATCAAAAGATGCATCTCACATCACTAAGGAACAAAAGTACCCATAAGGTAATAATTCATATATCAAAATATTGGTATCCTTAATGACTGACTACGGAGCTCTATAGTATACCCCCAAATACATATCATAGTACCATTCAATGAATATACAAAATATCTCAAAAATCATTACAATGAAGCTTCTTGGAATAATGGATCAAGAAGCTGGATCTTCTCTATTAGCTCCTTCATGAGCTATGCTATCACTTGAAATCCACAGAAGAGGGGTGAGCTTTCAACTCAGTAAGATATGAACATTATAAATCAAGAATCTGAATATCGAATCATGGTCATGAACAAATATTTATACATATAGATATGAAAGAATCATAAGCTTTACTTGAAGGAACATGGGTGCTCACAATAATTTGGCTATATCAAATCATATCATAAATCAAATCACGGTTCATCATTGGAATATAAAATGCCCACAAAGAACGGCATTATCAAATCTCATATGATAGAACTGATCTCATGTCATAATATACGTATCAGTAGCCTTGCTACCTTAACGTGCACACATGCTTGGGCAGGCATGCGCCTAGAGCTCCTGGCCCCCTCTAGGTGGAACACTGATAAAAACCCTATTAGTTGGGCTCCCAAAGTGCACAATGGACCAATGAATTTACTCTCATTGGGAAGAGAGTTCTATCCTTGGGTCATAGGGTTTCAATCTCATAGGAAACATTTCAGTCGCAAGACCATCATCATATATCATCATTCAATTCGAGTTTAACAATAAGAATCATCTGAGCTTGATCCAAGAAAATTGATCAAGTCATTTATGTTATATACATAAATATATATATATATAAGTATATGTGAATGAATAATTCAAAGATACTTGGTCATACTATTTTAAAGAGATAAGAAACAAATAAATGTTCATACTTACCTTAATACAATTTCTCTTGAAATTTCCTTTAGCAAATTCCAACTCTAACTCTTCAATTAATTTTGATTTCCTCCTCCTAAGAAATTTCCCCAAATATACAAAATTAGGGTTTCTTCCAAATTAATAATATTTATCATGATTTTCTAATAATTAATTATCTTAGAGTCTCTATTCTTAATTCCCAATAACAAATTTTATTTATCTCTTTAAGAAAATCTACATTTAATTTCGGAACTACTGTTCATATTACTATTCATGACAGCCTCAACATTCCGATTTCTCCCACATTAATTACCATTAATGACTTCAGATTACTTGCAATAAATTCTAAATACTCAATATTAATTATCCTAACCCATAGACTTAAATAGATCTAAAGAAAATATCTTAAAAAGAAAATTTACCTTATTTTCCTTAACACTCAAATTTCTATGATTCTTGATCAAATCTGATGATTTCTGCCTTAATATAGAATAATCTAGAAGTCTAATGCATTAATTTGAGTATTAATGCCTTAGAAAATAAAATGAGACTAATTTGAGAAAAGATTGAAAATTAACGAAGGAAGAAGGAAGCAAAAATCCTGAAAATGCTATTGGGGTTGCTGGGGTTAAATAGACCACTGCCGAAGAAACACGCTTGCCAGCTCACCAATCAGCCTCGGCAAAGCTACCTCGCCATTCTCACTTCGCATATCCCAGCTTGCACTTTTCAGCTCGCTAAACTGATCCAACAATGCCACTTCGCTAATTCAGCTCGCATATGTCACCTCGCAAATGCTGCCTCGCCAAACTCTCCTCGCGAGTTCTTCTTCGCAAACTCTTCCTTGCATATGCTACCTCGGCAATGCTTCTTCGCCTCTTCGCTTCGCTTATCTCCCTCTTCGCCAAACTCTTTTTCACAAACTGCCACTTCGCACATTCTCTCATCGCATAATGCCTCTTCGCATAATGCCACCTCGCCTTTTCTCTTCGCCAAACCTCTTAGCCAAACCTCTTCGCCAAATCCTCTTCGCCAAACCTCTTCGCACATGCCACCTTGCATATGCCTCTTTGCCAATTGCTACTTCGGAAATCTCATCTCGCCACTTCGTATTGCCAGCTCGCAAAATGCCACTTCGCATTTTGACGGCTCTCCTTAACCAGATCCTACTAAGTTGAAACTCTTCCTCGACAACTTAGACTTAACAAGCTCGCAAAAGAGCTACAGACATCCAAACTCACTAATTCTTTTTATCAGTTAAAATAAACATGTAGGGGCACAACATATCAAAATTTCAAATCATAAAGGCTTACACACAGACCATGGTGACTCTCCAGAGGTCACCCAGACTTACTATCCCAAAAATCTAACCGAACAGAACTGATAAAATCCACTCTCCACTGAGATATGCTTATCCAAAAATTATAAAATTTTACAGCCAACATCACAACACATAAAGGAAAATTTTTCATGCTTACACCTTTGACTCAATCTGTATTAGTCATTCCTAATAAATTCAAACACACTCAAACTTCTTGCAGAATCACTTAACTAGACTAGTCCTGCTCAATGAGGTATAGCTCATTACACACATAGAATTTTGTCAAACCATTTTATATAATTATAGCTAAGACATAAACTTACAACTTTCATGTTTTACACTTTATCAAATTATTTCTCTAAGAGTATGTAATTAACCATCAAAAATTCCTGCAACTGAAAAATCAAAAATTCTGGAATTCTCAAACATTCATATTTGAAATTAATTTATTCTCCAATCATACAATTTAAATAAAATACTACAAAAATGAAAGATATTACATGTACTCATCCAATTACAAAAATATTTTACATTAATTTAGATAACACATAAATAAATATCTTTCATGTTTAACACTTTCTCTAATTCAGATTTTAAGGTCCTTATATTAATAGAATTCTGTCACCTATGTTTTGTTAAACAGTAATTCTGGGCAGTCTATACTTATGACCTAATATCTCACAAACCACAAATCCAATTGAAAAACCCTTTTACATAATTATAGATAAGACCTAAATGAAACTTTTGATGTTGAACACTTCTTCTAATTTTGTCTTTATCATTATGTACAATAAAAAAAATAGTAGCATTTTTTCATAATCCTAATTTCAGGTCAGTCACAGGTTTTACCCAATAACTCTTGCCTCACTTCGAATTTTACAAATTCCTTTTATAGAAATATAATTAACATATTTATATACAACTTTTATGTTTTAACCATCCTCAAATTCAGTCATTAAAATTTTAGAATATTAGTCTCAAATTACTGCCTCAAATTAGATTTCAGAAACTACATTAACCATAGCACAGTTTTTGCATTTTTAACTTAAATCAATTAATTTCCAACTTAATTAAACCATAACTCATACAAATTCAATTAAAAGAATGAGTTTAAGAATAATACCTCAAATTAAAATACTTGAATCCCACTTCCTTTTGCTCCACCAAAAGCTTGAATACAATTCTTTCATCAATTTTTTTTTTCCTTTGATCTTCTTTTCCTCCATCAATTTCTATATATTTTTGGTTGATTTCTTAGGAAGGTTAAGAGAATTTTTTTTTTTCCTATACATGGTTCGTCCTTGAAGGTATTAAATGACCATCCATTTCTTCTCTTTACATACACCAAAGCCAACTTATGAAGAATGAAGAGAAAAGTGAAATTTTCTAGAATTTGCCATATGTTTCATTCCTATTAATATAAAAGAAAAATCACTAAATAAAAATTACTTTTTTTAAATCATCATGGCCGGCCACTCTTTTTGATTTTTCTAGAATTTTTAATGCAAATGGTGGCTCCCACAACTTTACTTAATTATACTTTGGCCTAAAATTTTCTTTATTTATATTTTTGACTTTAAAATTTTTTGTAATTTATTCTATCTATTATGTTTAGATTTAACCTCAAGTGTGGGGAGTGAAATACCTTATTTTAAGTTGTTATATCATTTAAAAATAGTTCTGTGCCATTTCTGGATCCCAGACAGTGGATTTCTAAAATTGCCCTCAAAGTTGCCTTTATTTATAATTTTGTCATTACTCTTATTTTCGGTGTTCCAAAATATTTTTCAACTCTTCTTTTCACCATAATTTCACATAAAATTAATCTATTTAATCCCCCCAAGTCTGGGTCAGAAATTCTTAAATTAGCCGGACTACTATTTTCCCGGCAGTGTTTCCAACACCAACGATTTCCGGAAAAGTTTTGCATTTACTTTCTAACTATATCTCTAAAATTATTTCCCATCATTTCAATGCTTTTAAAACATAAAATGAAAATCAATTCATGCATACAAGATGGGGCTTCCTAGGGTATTACATAAACAGAGTGAATGGAAGTCAGTATTGAATGATTAATAATGGTTAAGAGTAAATTAGAAGTTAGTTGGAATGAAAAGAGGATGAAAGTGCAAAGAAGTAGGGTGTTTAGGGAGGAAAAAAGAATTTTCTAAAGTAAAGGCAAATTGGATCCACCAATTTTGTCTTATTCTCCATATGTTAAAAACCAAAAAAATACAAGTTTTAATTCTACAAATGTGGGCTGGCCATATGGAGTATAAATGGCCAAAAGTTTTGTTTATTTATTTATGTTAAAAATAAAGTAAAAACCTTTACATATGTCAAGTTTACAAGAACTAAAATTTTCATACTTATTTTCTTTTTTCTTTCAAGTTTCTTTTATGAGTTAAAGATAAAAATTAATTCTTATACATGGGACATCTGGCCAAAAGGATATAACCTTGACAAAATATGATTTGATTTACTTAACTAAAATATTATAGGAAAATTGTAAAGACATGTGATATTTTTAAACCTTTCTCATTTTCTTTAGAATTTTCTACAATTCTCTACCAATTTCTATCAAGAATTTATTTTATTTGTAATTGGATTTTTCTTTTTTATATACATGAGGGTAAGGATAAGAATAAAAGGAGTTGGGAAAAAAGAATCTATACAAAAGCCATCAAGATACTAAACCAAGTTAACTAAGGTTCTTAGAAAAGTTTTCAATATTTCTTCTCCAAAAGCCTTCCTATAGTTAAATATTGGTGGGATTACTCCATAAAAATACATAGCAAATATATTATAAAAGAGAAAATATTATTAAGAGGTGAAAATAGTGTAGAGAAAAAAAGATTAAAAATCAAAGAGAAGGAAGGATTTCAAGGTGATAAGGAAAAAGATGAAGTTTGGTTTCAGGTAAAATTCTATTTCTTGATGTTTTTAGTTATTTATTGATATATATGTATTGAATGGTTATTGAATTTATGGATTGAAAGACATGAAATTATATATGTTTCTAATTGAAAAATTAGGTTTTTGCTTGAAAGTTATGTTTTGAGAACAAGTACGAAAGATAAAAATGGTTATATGTGAAATTTGGGATTTCGGATTTTGATAGAAGTAGTAAGTTAGGTTTATTATTCCATGACCTTAATGACTGAATTTGCTTAAGTGTAAAACATAAAATTTTTAGATAAATGTGTTATTTATATTCCTGTAGAAGAAATTTGGAAAATTCGAAGTAAGGAAAGAGATATTAAATAAAAACAAACACTGACTCAAAATGAGGGTTTCTAAAAAATGCTCATTTATTTTTATTTTACAGAAGGTTAGAGACTGAATTAAATTAAATGTTCAACATAAAAAAAAAATGTTTATTTATATCTTGTCTATAGGTATTTAAAAGAGTTTTGTCATTAGATGAGTATTTTATGAGATACAACTAAAAAAGTATAGACTGCTCGAATTAGAGTGCGGGGCAGCAAGGCGGGCATCAAATATTATGTAGAACTTGAACATGTTTGAATTTTTGTCACACCTCAATTCTAGTGGTGCAACGGTTCTAGGGCAAGGGTAAGTTTAAGGACACCATAAACCCGTAGAACACACATATCCTGGATCTCATATATAACATATATCCACATCATAAATAGTTATCATCATGAATATTCAATTCTATGAATCATATAATCATCATTCATGCATTTCCTTACATCATCATATGATTTTCTCTTATTCCTTACCGATCAAAAGCTACATTCCACATCAATAAGGAACAAGGGCAACCCACAATGTTTCAATTCAAACATCAAAATAATATCATCCTCAACATCTAACTATAAAGCTCTAAAGTATACTATTCATACATATAAATTCAATAATACAAAATAATATACTTCAAAAGAATTACATAGAGTCTTCTTAGAGGAATGAATCAAGAAGCTTTGTCTTTTATGTTAGCTCCTTCTCAAGCTACACTATCACCTAAAATCCACAGAAGAGAAGTGAGCTTTCAACTTAGTAAGGTATAAACTACACTAATGCTTACAAGTATCACAAAGATATAGAGGATAAGTATGATCTTAACATATATTCAATATACTTTTGAAATATCATAAGGAAAGAGATTATCAGAATCATGGCAGAAGAGATCATAACATGAACAATCATGGTTTCTTTAACATATGAATGCCCACCAAGAATGGCACTATAAATCATATCATGAAATAGAACTCAGAACATATCATAGCATAGCGTATCGGTGCACCTTGTCACCTCAATGTCTCTATGTGCTTGTGCAGGTCACATGCCTAGTGTTTTTGGTCTTCAACTAGGAGGGACACTTACAAAAACCCTGTTAGCTGGGTTTCCGATGTGCACATTGGACCAATGAACTAACTCTCATTGGGAAGAGCATTCTATTTACATGCGGGTCATGGGTTATATGGCTTGGACATATTATCAAGAAACATAGTGGTCACAAGACCATCATCACAGATTTACATATAGTTATTCCATCACACAAATAGGTATAAAATGATCTTAGTCCAAGAAAATAACAACCAAGTCATCCATGCAATTGGCTTGTTTAGGAGGGTTTCAACAATTTATAGTTTACAATTATGAATTTATAGGTTTAGGTTCATCAATTATGAATTTAAAAAAATTACATAAAGTAAGAAAAAAGTAGCAAGTACAATTAATGGATAACAACATACATTAACATAGTTCATACTTATCTCAAAGCAATTTATCCTTGTATTTTCCTCAAATACTTGTACATTCAATAATCTTCTCTATATTTTCTTGAATTCTCCTCTCCTATGTCAAATCCCCAAATACTCATAATTAGGGTTCATGCCCAAAAATGTTCATACATAGTAAATTCTTATGATTCTAATCATCTTTTAGAATCCTAATATATTTTCTAACATCAATTTAATCACTTATTAAAGAATTATGAAAGTTTGGGATGAATAGCTACTATTCACCCAAAATCCTAAATCCATATATATATCTCGCTATAATCCATAATAAATGCCAATTGATGCTCTTAAACATCTATTCATAATTAATAATCATATATTATAACTATATATTAGCTTTTCTTAAACTTAGATTAGAGTTTAGAATAAATACCTTATGCCCTAGAATGGAGAATCCTTAAGAAATCTGAAATCTTAATGTTCTTGAAGGTTTGTATGATACCCTAGAAAGTAATAACTCATATGCATGATTTAGTTCTCAGAATGTGATTCAAAAGTCTTAAAATGATGGGAAATAATTTTAGAGACACAGTTAGAAAATGAACTAGTTACTTTTCCGGAAAACAGCGGTATCAGGAACATTGCCGAGAAATTAGCAGTCCGGTCAACAGAAGAATTTCTGAAGTTGACTAGAGGGTAAAAGATCATCATAAAATATGTGTAATTTTGGTAAAAAGAAAGAAGTAAAATCATTTAGGAACACTGAAAAAGTAACCAATGATAAAATGGTAAATATAAGGAAGTTTAAGGTGAATAGTGAAAATGGGTCCATCGAAGTTACAGAATGACTCTGAAACCATTTTTATGAATAAGTATAAATTAAAATAAGCTTATTGACTTCCCACTTTGAAATTCAATTCCTGATAGAATTGTCAGAATAAATTACAAAAGATTTTGGACCAAAGTGTGATATATGAAAGTTTGGGGAGTTAGTTGTAATTTGCCATATGATTTTATTATATATTATACACTTAGAACCTATTTCTATCTTCTTCTTCTTCTTCTTCAAGGCCGAACCACCTTCCCCATTTTCTTCTTCCATTTCTTCTTCATTTCTTCATCAAATTCCTTAGAAAATTCATAGAAAACTTGAATACTAACCTAGTTCTACCTATTTCCATTATCAATTTGCAAGAAGGAGCAAAGGAAACCTAGGAAATTTTGAAGAAGGGATTCGGGTGGAACATCAAAGTTGAGGTAAGGATGTGTTTTGTTTGAATTTATGGTTTATTTAGATGATATTTAGGTTGAATTAGATGGGTATGGTGTTAGATTGCATTAATTGATGTAAATTATTGAAAATGCCTAAATTACCTAGCTTATTTGAAGTTGTAAGAAAGGTTTTAATGATTTAATGTTAGTTAATATTAATTGATGTTAGAATATGTTAATTGGATGGTAATAGGTAACTAATTTGTGGTTAATTTGATGTAGAACACAATATTTGACAAATGTGTGCTATTTGACTCCATTGAGGAATTTGAGTGGAAATCAATTTTCCTAGGCACTTTGGAAGTTTAGGTGAGTTCTATATGCATCAAATTACATGCCTAATGTGTTAGAATGTTGATTGGAATCTATTTGATTGAACCTCCATTTTGGCCGAATGTTTGATACTATTCACCCTTTGAAATTTTGTTGATTTTTGCCTTATTTTCCATAGCCAATTTGATCCCTTTTGATGTTGTTTAATGTTGTTTCTTTGATACCTATGTTATTGTTGACAATGTAGCTTGTTGTTGGTTGAATTGGGCAAGTCAATTTTGCACCCTATCCTAACCTATTGGCTTGCCATTTGTATGCCCACCATGTGTTTGATGAAATGCCTAGCATATTTTGCCTTTGGCCTATTGTTTGCATTCCATAGGCCTACCATTTGAATGTCATTGTCGCCAGTGACATTGGCATGCCAATTGGCCTACCGATTTTTCTTGCCGAACTAACTTTTGTTCCATACCTTTGTTGTTTACCATAACCTTTATCTTTGATTGTATATTGTATATTGCAATGCCTTTGATTCAAATACCATTTGATTTGAAAGATATTGAGATTATTGACAGTGATGATACCATTATTGCATAATGGTGTCTATTGATATGATATTCATTTATATAGACCTAAATGTGGTTTGACAAAGCTGCCACATCGACAGGATAGTAGGTATATACTATCGGCAATGTGCACATTGATATTGATGCCCTAGCTGGGAAGGGTTAGTGATCCTGGCCATAGGACCTGATCAGTCCTATGCCTACTTGATATGTGATCGACTGTGTGATTATACAAAGTCTACATGTTTCAGGGTCCTATATCTGTCTTACCATATGATTCCATGACTTGATATGACCATTTATATTCCTATTGATTTCTGATACTGATTCTGTAAACAAACATGGTTGACACTGTCCCATTCTTCCTTTATCACACACACACACACACACACACACACACACACACACATATATATATATCATTGTTTTATCTCATTTACTTTGTGATGCATATAGATTCACTGAGTATCTTATATACACACCATTTCTTGTTTACCCATTTCAGGAGAGGAGTAGAGTGTAGAATCCTGTCATTTGTCATCCAGGGATTTCTTCCAGCATTACTGATGTATATATTCTGATTTGTATTATTTTGATGTTCATAATCTAGCTACTCCATAGGGTATGTATGGGTTAGCTAGGAAATGAACATGTATATATATGACATTTGATGATATCTGAGTTATATGATGTTTACATGATATGAGATATAGATTATTACAGCCAATTACAGCGAATTACAGAATAAATTATAGAATAACAGAATGGATGGTAACTAACTAAAAATGGATAATATATTGCGGTTTATAGATTGTGCATGTGATACTGGGTTCTACGGGTGCCAGTCGCCATTGGCATCTCCTGTGCCCTAGGACCGTCGCGATCCGAAAATAAATCGTGACAAAGGTGGTATCAGAGCTCTAGGTTACAGACAGTGGATTTTAGGTTACAGATGAATAGTACCTAAATTACAGAGGAATAATGACTAAATACAGAATGGGGTAGAATTAAGTATACCATAGTGCATAGGATTTCCTTTATCATCCTTTGCTGTTATCGTCTGTTATATGTTATTATTCTATGTTTCTGTCATTTTTTGAGTATGTTTCTGTTTTTTCTGACAGATTATAGAGATGTCCGACGATAGGGATAGAGATACCAAAGAATGAGAGATAGCCTCCAATGAGTCATTGGTGAGGGAGATTGCAGTATCAGAGGGTTCATCTAGATCCCAACGTACTACAGAGGATACAAAGAGGGGTGATGACCCCTAGAGAATATAGATGATGAAGGGATTGATGGAGTTACGGAGAGAGATGGCTGATTTGAGGCGGGAGCGATAACATGTACCTCTACCACCAGCTCCAACAGTAGTGCCTCCACCTGTAGTACCAGAGGCAGTTCCAGTGGTACCGGCTCCTTTGCAGCTAGTAGGGATTCAGAGGGAGCCTGCTGTACAAGGAGGTCGGAGAGTGATAGAGGAGGGTGGAGTATCGATGTTTAGCTTTCTGAAGCTAAACTTGCCTGAGTTCAGGGGAGATAGAGGTAGTGACCCTGTGGATTTCTTGGAGGAGGTAGAGAAGGTAGTGAGGAGACTACCATGTTTAGAGTTGAGAGTAGTTGAGTTGGTTGGGTTGTTACTAAAGGGTAAGGCATGGACCTAGTTTTCTAGGAGGATGGAGCCCAAGTTATGTGGTGAGCATCCACCCTCATAGGCTGAGTTTTGGCAGGGTCTTATTGATGAGTTCATTACAGAAGGGGTGAAGACCCGCAACCTGATTAGGTTTGAGCAGTTAGAGCAGGGTTACAGATCAGTACAGGAGTACGCAAAGTAGTTTGTCAGGTTGAGTAGATATGCTACTCATAGTGTACCTACAAAGGCTGATTTGATCAATAGGTTTCAGAGGGGTCTTCATGCTTCATTACACAATACATTGTTGGCTACAGAGTTTACTTCTTTGATTATAATAATTGATAAAGCTACACAGATGGAGGAGAAATACAAGACTGAGGAGGCTAAGAGGGATCAGAAGAGGAAAGGGGGTCTAGGATCATATGTTAGAAGGGGGGAAAGCAGCTCCCATCATAGACAGATAGAGCCAGTGCCACAGTTTGATCAGAGATCATCTTCTAGTAGTCAGAGGAGGAGAGTTCAGAGTAGGGGACCACCAGTGATATGGTCTACACCTACTTATTCATAGGATTCCTCTAGACCAGCTATACAGACACCCAGCAACCCTATTTATAGGTTTTGTGGTTGGAGGCACAGAAGGGAGTGCCAGTTACAATCAGGTGCCTATTTGATGTGTGGACAACATGGTCACTTCATTAGTAGATATCCTCTATGGGGTGAGCAGCAGTAGCCATCTGTTATGGTTTCTCAGCCAGTGGTACAGGCGAGTCAGAATATGTGTAGAGAGGCTACAGGCAGAGGCAGAGGCAGGGGAGAACAGGCTCCTAGTGGTAGTCAGGCTCTAACTGGTATGGGTCAGTGCAGAGTGTTTGCAGTTAATATCCAGGAGGCCTAGAGATCTAACAATATGGTCACAGGTACTATTCTAATTCAAAATGAGATTGAAGATGCCTTATTCAATTCTGGTTTCACTCATTCTTTTGTGTCACCACACTTTGCACCTAAATTGAATAAGGAAAGGAGATCGTTAGATGTTCCTTTGATGATTGCTACTCCTATGGGTGATAGTGTTGATATGGATTATTATTACCCTGATTGTGTGATTGAGATTGATGATAACATCTTGCGTGCTGATTTGATTGAGTTGCCTGTATTAGAGCTAGATGTTATTTTGGGTATGGATTGGCTTACAAGGCACCGAGCAGTTATTGATTATTATCGGAAGAGGGTTAGAATTTATCCTAAGGGGTAGCCAGAGTTTGAGTTTCAGGGTGATATTCTGGAGTTTTGAGTTAATCTGGTTTCTGGTATCCAAGCCAGAAGGATGATTGGGAAAGGCTGTTCAACCTATTTAGCACATGTAGAGGATGTACAGAGGTTTTTTGTACAGCTTGATCAAATACCGGTAGTTCAAGAGTTTCCTGATGTGTTTCCTGAGGAGTTGCTAGGATTACCCCCTGATAAGGAGATATGTATGGACTGATGAGTGTGATCGCAGCTTTCAGACTTTGAAGTATTGCCTCACTAGTGCTCCAGTGTTGGCATTGCCAGTAGAGGGGGAGAATTTTACTATTTATTGTGATGCTTTTCGGATTGGTCTGGGGTGTGTGCTGATGTAGATTGGTAGGGTAATTGCTTATGCTTCCCATCAGTTAAAGAAGCATGAAGCAAATTATCCGACTCATGATCTAGAGAAGGCAGCTGTGATCTTTGCATTGAAGATTTGGAGACATTATTTGTATGGATCGAAATGTGAGATATATACTGATCATAAGAGTTTACAGTATATATTTCAGCAGAAGGATCTGAATCTTCGGCAGCGCAGATGGGTGGAGTTACTTAAGGATTATGACTATGAGATCCTTTACCACTCGGGTAAGGCTAATGTAATGGCCGATACACTGAGTAGAAAATCAATGGGCAGTCTAGCTCATATTGTGATTTGCAGGAGGCCATTGATCCGAGAGATGAGAGAGTTGGCAGATTTGGGAGTGGAGTTGGAGTTGGGATCCCAAGATTGAAACCAGGCTGTGATAGCCTAATTTCGGGTGAAGTCACTGTTGATTGATGATATAAACGTGGCTCAAGACAAGGATCCTGTAATACCCTATAAATTCCTAACTTATATGCATGAATTAATTCTCAGAATGTGGTTCATTAGTCTTTAAATGCTAGGAAATAATTTTAGAACACAGTTGGAAAGCAAACTTGATACTTTTTCGAAAAGTGGCGGTGTCGAGAACACTGCCGAGAAATGAGCTATCCGGTCAACAGAAGAATTTCTAAAGTTGACCTGGGGGTAAAAGATCACCATAATTTATGTATAATTTCGGTAAAAAGAAAGAAGTGAAAATCATTTAGGAACACTGAAAAAGTAACTAATGGCAAAATGGTAAATAAATAGAAGTTTAAGGTGAATAGTAAAAATTGGTTGGTCGGGGTTACAAAATAACTCAAAAATCATTTTTATAAATAAGTATAAATTAAAATAAGTCTATTAACTTTGCACTTTGAAATCCAATTCCTGACGGAATTGACAGAATAAATTACATAAAATTTTATAGAAGTTCGGGGATTAAGTTATAAATTGCCATTTAGATTTTCTATTTATTTTATCACTTAGCCAAATTTGTTCATTCTTCTTCTTTTCCTTCTAAGTGGCTGAAGCATCTTCCAATTCTTCTTCCTCCATTTTCTTCTTCATTTCTTGCAAATTTCTTAAGATAATTGATAGAAAAGTCGAGTATTCATCTAGCTTTATCCATTTTCATCATCAATTTGTAGAAACGAGCTAAGAAATTCTAGGAAATTTGAAGAGGACAATTCGGGTGGTCCATCCAAGTTAAGGTAATCAATTAGTTTGTTTGATTTTATTGATTTTTTAGATGTTATTTAGGTTGAATTGAATGGGTTTGGTGGTTAATTGCATCAATTGATGCTAATTGTTAGAAATCCCTAATTTGCCTATCTAGGTTTAAGTTGTAAGAATGAGTTAAGTGATTTAGTGTTAGATTTTGTTAATTGATGTTAGAATTAGTCAATTGGATGTGAATAGGTAACTAATTGATGGTTTATTTGATGTAGAATTGAAGTTTGGATTAAAGTGTTCTATATAGCTCAATTGGAGAATTTGGTTGGAAATCAAGTTTCCAAAACTATTTGAAACATTAGGTGAGTCTATAATGCATCAAATAACATGCCTAATTGATTGAATTGATGATTGGAAACCTACCCTAAAAATCCATCTTTAGCCGAATTGCTTATACTATTCACATTGCCCATTTTTCTTTGATTTTTTTCCTTGAATTTCTATGCCAATTTGATCAATTTTGATGTTGTTTAATTGTGTTTCTTTGATGCCTATACCATTATTGATAATGTAGCTTTGTGTTGATTGAATTAGGCAAGTCAATGTTACACCTAAACCTAACCTATTGGCTTGCCACTGTATTGACACCATGTGTTTGATAAAATGCCTAGTTCATTTGCCTTTGGCCTATTGCCTTGTATTCTATAGGCCTACCATTTGAATGCCACTGTCGCCAGTGATGTTGGCATGCCAATTGGCCTACCGATTTTCCTTGCCGAACTAACTTTTGTTCCATACCTTTGTTGTTTACTATAACCTTTATCCTCGCTTGTATATTGTATCTTGCAATGCCTTTAATTCAAATATCATTTGATTTGAAAGATATTGATTATATTGACAATGATGATACCATTATTGCATAATGGTGTCTATTGACATGTTATCCATCTACATTGACCTAAATGTGGTTTGACAGAGCTACCGCACTGATAGGGTAGTGGGTACATACTGTCGGCAATGTTCATATTGATATTGATATCCTAGTTGGGAGGGTTGTTGGTCCCAGCCATAGGACCTTATCAGTCTTATGTCTATTTGATATGTGATTGACTGTGTGATTGCACATAGTCTACGTGTTTCAAGGCTTTATATCTGTCTTACCATATAATTCCATGACTTGATATGACCATTGTTATTCCTATTGATTTCTGATACTGATTCTGTAAACCTACATGATTGATATTGTACCATTATTCCTTATCATGTGTATATCATTATTTCAACCTATATTTCATTGATGATGCATATAGATTCACTGTGTATCATCTATACTCACCTTTTCATTGTTTATCCATTTCAGGAGAGGAGTAGGCTGCAGAATCCTGTCATCTATCTTCTAAGGATTTCTGCTACAGTCATCAGATGTATATATTTTTTGATATTTCTGTATTATTGTTTTTGGTGTTCATTATCTAGCTGCTCCATGGGGTATATATGTGTTAGCTAGGAGATGAACATGTGTATATGATACTTGATGGTATATATGAGTTATATGATGATTATGTGATATGATATATGACTGTTATAGTCAATTGCAGTAAATTATAGAATGAATGGCAGAATAACAGAATGGATGGTAATTAACTAAAATGGATAATATAGTGTGGTTTATAGATTGTGCATGTGATACTGGATTCTACGGGTGCCAGTCGCCATTAGCATCTCCCGTACCCTAAGACTGTCGTGATCTGGAAACGGGTCGTGACAGAAGTGGTATCAAAGCTCTAGGTTTATAGACTGTGAATTTAGGTTATAGATGAATAGTACCCAAATTACAAAGGAATAGTGACTAAGTACAGAATGGGGTGGAATTAAGTATACCATGGAGCATAAGATTTCCTTTGTCGTCCTTTGCTGTTATCGTATGTTATATGTTATTATTCTGCGTTTCTGTCATTTTTTGAGACTATTTTCATTTTTCTTGATAGATTACAGAGATGTCTGATGATAGAGACAGAGATACCAGGGAGGCAGAGGTAGCCTCCAATGAGTCACTTGTTAGAGAGATTGCAGTATCAGAGGGTCCGTCTCAATTTCGATGGACTTCAAAGGATTCTAAGAGGGGCGATGACCTTTGGAGAGTGGAGATGATGTGGGGTTTATTAGAGTCACAGAGAGAGATGGCTAAGATGAGATAGGAGAGATAGCAGGTACCTCCACCACCTGCTCCAGCAGTAGTGCCTCCACCTGTTGTATCCGAGGTAGTTCCAGTGGCACCGGCTCCTGTGCAGCCAGTTGGGGCTTAGAGGGAGCCAGTTGTACAGGGAGGTCCAGGAGTGATAGAGGAGGGAGGAGTATCGATTTTTAGCTTCCTGAAGCTAAACCTACCTGAGTTCAGGGGAGACAGGGGTACTGATCCTGTAGATTTCTTGGAGGAGGTGGAGAAGGTAGTGAGGAGACTACCATGTTCTGAGTTGAGAGCAGTTGAGCTGGTTGGCTTGTTACTGAAGGATAAGCCATGGACCTGGTTCTCAAGGAGGATGGAGCCCAAGCTTTATGGTGAGCACCCACCCACATGGGTTGAGTTCCAACAAGGTATGATTGATGAGTTCATTACAGAGGGGGTGAAGACCTGCAACTTAGTTAGATTTAAGCAGTTAGAGCAGGGGGACAGATCTGTGGAGGAGTATGTAGAGGAGTTCATTCAGTTGAGTAGATATGCTACTCATATTATACCTAAAGAGGCTGATTTGATTAGTAGGTTTTGGAAGGATTTGCATGCTACATTACATAATGCATTACTGGCTACAAAGTTCACTTCATTGACTACAGTGATTGACAAAGCTACACAGATGGAGGAGAAATACAAGACTGAGAGGGCTAAGAGGGACCAAAAGAGAAAAGGTGGTCCATGATCACATGTTAGGAGGGGGAGAGCAGCTCTTATCCTAGACAGGTAGAGCCAGTGCTATGATTTGAGCAGAGATCATCAGGTGGTAGTCAGAGGAGGAGAGTTCAGAGTAGGGGACCACCAGTAGTATAGTCTACACCTACTTATTCTCAAGGGTCTTTGAGACCAGCTGCACAGGCACCTAGCATTCCTATTTGTGGGTTTTGTGGATGGAGGCACGGAGGGGAGTGCTGGTTATAGTCAGGTTCATATTTGAAGTATGGACAGCATGGTCATTTCATCACCAGATGCCCTCTATGAGGTGAGCAGTAACAACCATATGTCACGGTTTCTCAGCCAGTGGTTTAGGCTAGTCATAATGTGGTTCGGGAGGCTATAGGCAGAGGCAGAGGCAGGGGAGGACAGACTCCCAATGATAGCCAGGCTCCAGCTAGTAGGGGCCAGGGCAGAGTGTTTGCTGTCAACACACAGGATGCCCGAAGATCAGACAATATGGTTACAGGTACTATCTTGATTCAGAATGAGATTATTGATGCCTTATTTGATTATGGTGCTACTCATTCTTTTGTGTCACCACATTTTGTACCTAATTTGAATAAGGAAAGGAGATTATTAGATGTGTCATTGATGATTGCTACTCCTATAAGTGATAGTGTGGATGTTGATTATTACTACCCTGATTGCATTATTGAGATTGATGATCATATCTTACGTGCTGATTTGATTGAGTTGCCTGTATTAGAGTTAGATGTTATTTTGGGTATGGATTGGTTGACGAGGCATCGGGCGGTTATAGACTGTTATCGGAAGTGGGTTAGATTTCAGCCTGAGGGGCTGCCAGAGTTTGAGTTTCAAGGTGATATTCAGGAGTTCCGAGTTAACCTGATTTCTACTATCCAGGCCAGGAGGATGATTGGGAAAGGCTGTTCAGCCTATTTGGCATATGTAGTGGATGTACAGAGATCTTCTGTACAGTTGGATCAGATACCGAAAGTTCAGGAGTTTCCTGATGTATTTCCTGAGGAGTTGCCAAGATTTCCCCCCTGATAGGGAGATTGAGTTTGAGATAGAGGTGCAAGCAGGCACAAACCTGATATCTATTCTACCATTCAGAATGACTCCAGCAGAATTGAAGGAATTGAAGATACAGTTACAGGAGCTATTGGATAGAGGGTTCATCAGACCGAGCAGTTCTCCTTGGGGTGCACCGGAACTATTTGTGAAAAAGAAAGATGGCTCTTTGAGGATGTATATAGACTACAGACAGTTGAACAAAGTCACAGTGAAGAATAAGTATTTATTGCCTCAGATATATGACTTATTTGATCAGCTGCAGGGTGCCAGCCATTTTTCGAAGATAGATCTGAGGTCTGGGTATCACCAGTTGAAGATTAAAAAGGATGATATACCTAAGACTGCTTTCAGGACACGATACGGGCATTACAAGTTTTTGGTGTTGCCATTCAGGTTGACCAATGCACCGACTACTTTTATAGATTTGATGAACAGAGTGTTCATAAGTTTGTCATTGTATTCATTGATGACATACTTATCTATTCTAAGAGTGAGGAGGAGCATGTGGAGCATCTGAGGATTGTGTTGCAGACACTTCGAGAGCATCAGTTGTATGCTAAGTTATCTAATTGCCAGTTCTAGCTAACCGAAGTGTGTTTCTTGAGACATGTGATTTGTAAGGATGGGATTAAGGTGGATCCTCAGAAGATAGAAGAGGTTGCTAATTGGCCTCAGTCTACTAATGTTTCAGAGGTTCACAGTTTTCTGGGTATGGCTGAGTATTATAGGAGGTTTGTGAAGGATTTCTCCAGGATTGCAGCTCCTTTGACTAGATTGATGAGGAAACAGGAGCGATATGTGTGGACTGATGAGCATGATCGTAGCTTTCAAACATTGAAGTATTACCTCACCAGTGCTCCAATGTTGGCATTATCAGTAGAGGGGGAGAAATTTACTATATATTGTGATGCTTCATGGATTGGTCTGGGGTGTGTATTGATGCATATTGGTAGGGTAATTGCTTATGCTTCTCGTCAGTTAAAGTAGCATGAAGCAAATTATCTGACTCATGATCTGGAGATGGCAGCTGTGATATTTGCCTTGAAGATTTGGAGACATTACTTGTATGGATCAAAATGTGAGATATATACTGATCATAAGAGTCTACAGTATATATTTCAGCAGAAGGATCTGAATCTTAGGCAGTGTAGATAGGTGGAGCTTCTTAAAGTTTATGACTATGAGATTCTTTACCACCCGCGTAAGGCTAATGTAGTGGCTGATGTTTTGAGCAGGAAATCAATGGCCAATCTAGCTCATATTGTGATTGGCAGGAGGTCATTGATCAGAGATATGAGAGAGTTAGCAGATATGGGAGTAGAGTTGGAGTTGGGATCCCAGGATCGAAACCAAGCTCTGATAGCCCAATTTCGGGTCAAGACACTGTTACTTGATGATATAAAAGTGGCTCAGGACAGGGATCCTTATCTACTAAAGCTCAAGGGAGAGGTACAGAATGGGAGGATGATAGTCTTCACAGTAGAGGATGGGGTACTGAGATGTGGGAAGCGCATATGTGTACTAGATTTTGATGGGCTACTGGATCGGATTATGAGAGAGGCTCACTATTTTGCATACAGTGTACATCCAGGGATTACCAAGATGTACCATGATTTGAGAGATGTATAGTGGTGGCCTAGGATGAAGAG
>CANXYC010087887.1:0-13999 GCA_948193065.1 Aleurites moluccanus | reverse complement strand
CAAAACAAAACAAACAAACAACACTTCTAATATCAACCACAACCAATCTCCAGCTAATGATCCCTTTGGATCTCCAACAACATCTCAATATCAATATATACATCTGAACATTCAAACATTTTCATATATATATATATATATATATATATATATATATACACACATACATTCAAGACATCATTAACAAGCAACACTATATATATATATGCAACCTTATAATTATATTTACATGCCAAAACCTATTATACAGTACCATGGAATACTATTCTGTACATTATTTACATAGTCTTTAGAAGTTTGATATTTACATGTAAATTAGTAACTTCCAAGGCAGAAGAAGGGTATGCCAATGGAAAGACGCCCCTCACCGAAGACCTGAAAAATAATTAAAACACTAGGAGAATGAGTATAAAAATGCTCGGTGAGTTCAAATATATAAAGATACAGTAATTGCTCAATAACAATGTTAATGCCAATATAAAGTCTAAAGAATTTAATAAAGTATATCAAATGAATAACAAAGTAATTAACTGTAATAATAATAATATAATAACCATTTAGATAATAAAAGGTAGCACACATATGATATCACAGGATTTTGGGTTACTTTTTGAACTATAATACTCAGCACTATCATAAAGTGCACTGCACTAGGGAATATAACGTCCCTCCCTAGTAGGGGTCCCATAAATGTATGACTCTCATAAGGATATTTTCCTTATGACTAGAGAATATAACGTCCCTCTCTAGTAAGGGTCCCATAACACAGTGTGCACACAGTAGATGAACTTTACTCGCTATACCATCGAAATAGCCCTGTTATAATATCATATGAATGTGCCTCCAACTAACAATAAATATAGCATATATACAACTTATATAGAAATAAAACAATCATATATTCATATATAAGAAATATTAGAAGAAGTTTGAAGTTTACCAAAAATTGGCCCGACGAGGCCCAGTTGCGCTGTCGCAACTGGCAATCAAATTCCGGATCCGTTTTGGAATTTTTAGGTAGTTTCTGGTTAATTGGGTTACCAAAAGAATTAGATGGACTATCAGGTACCGTTTCGAAGCTTAAGTCGGGACTAGGTGATTGGGCCAAGTGGTGACCCAATTGGCTTTCTGATTTTCATTTTATAGCCTGCCAAAGTTTAGGTCAGTTTAAGTAGTTTCGGTGAGTTTATTTACGGCCAAATGACACTTTATGTACTTTTGGAAAATAAATGGCATTTTTATAACTCAAATGGTATATTATAAGATACATGATGCAATTCATGCAAAAATATACAAAAGAACTCACCTCAAGCACAATGCACTATATTTCCTCAATTCAAAATCTCCGAACCTACTCGGCTCGCCGATCAACACTCCTATCGAGAGTTTTAGACGGTTTACCTATTATCACACATAACACTCCAATAAGCTATAAAATCATCACAAAACACATTAATCACACAAAAATACATCAAATACACATAATATACATTGCATTTACCATTAAACACACTATACACCCACTATAAGCAATTTTCACTATTACCTTCAAAGTACTCAAAATATACATTCTATAAACATTTAAACCTATACATTGCTATCATTTTCCATACTTATTCATATCCAAACTTAGCTTTATCAAACACATTAGTCCAACACATTAAACTAGTAAACTAAATCATAACCAATTTAAGCAAACCTTAATCCATTCATCCATTTATCAATGCCATTTCATCTAACAATATCTATAAACATCTAATGACTCACATTAAAGCATTCAAACCTAACTAACATCAAAACACACTTCTCCAATTCAAGTCATTTCATTCGGCCAAAACAACCTAAATTCCAAATTGATTCTTTTTCAATATCTAATCATTAATTCATCAAATACATATCATTTACAACTCATTTCATCAATTAAACACCTAAACCAACTAAAAGCACACCAAACCCTAAACCCTAAAGAATTTGGCCAAGCTAATAATCCAACCAAATGAGATTATTTCCATCATTCAACCACAAGTTCATATCATACACATCAAATAAATAACATTAGAAGCAATTAATTTACCAAAATCATACTTTGATCTAATGTTTTTCCTATTAGGTTTTTAAGTTTCTATCTTGAATTCCAACCGTAAAAATTTAACTCTAATCCATAAATATCAATAAAGAACATCATATAAGCATTATAGAACCAATAAAACTCAAAAACTAATAACTTACCAAATTTTCTTCAAAAGCTTCCTTGAATTAATTTGTTGCCTTAATGGATTTTTCTTTGAAATCCAAGGTTAGATTAGTGTTTAGGATGGTGGATTATATCTAATTTAATCAAAAATGGAAAGAAACTAACAAGAAATGGGTGAGGTAGTTGTTGGCCGAACAAAGCTTGAAGAATAATGGTGGTTTTGGCTGAAAATTTCTAAGGAAGAAGAAGACAAAATGGTAAGGTGGAAGAAATTTATCCAAACACTAAAGATGGGATCCAATCCTTTAGGTTTCATAGTAATTTTGGTGAAACCTAATCATCCAACTATCCATTCTTCTTACTTTCATACTATTGGTTCATCCAAAGTCAACTAAGATGGATACCATATACATTTAACACACCAAATCCAAATCGAAAACCAAAAGCAACAATCCTATACTTTGAGCTTATGATAGCAAATTTGCAACCTACTCATCTAACCATCCATTTCTTCATCATTTGATCCAATGATTAGATTTGATCAAGCCTAAAATAACACCTTAAGGTTGCACACACTCAATAACTTCATATTATAAAGAAAATGACCAAAATACCCTTAGTGCAACCAAAACACCGAAATCGCACAACTTGTCGGGAATCATTTTTCAACCGGGTTTATTTCTCTAACTAATACTCGAATAAATTAAATAATGTCATTTTCAAGTCTTTAAATTCTTTTCTACCTTCAAATATGATATTAAATCCATTAAAATCCAACAGGGCGAAAAATGACATTTTGCCCTCAGTTCACCAAAAACTCAAAATTTCCCGATTAAGTCCTAACAGCCTCTAGACCACTTCTATGTCAAAAACCAATTCAAATAACATTCATAATTATAAAGTTCAAACATAAATGCATATTAATAACACATTCAAAAGAAAAGAAAAATCTCTCCCCTAAGGTTCTCTTTAAGGATTAGATCTAGATTAGGCTGAGGTGTTACATATTTAATCCGTAAGTTTTTGTTAATCTTTTTTGTTTATATTATTCTTTTAAGATTATTTGATATAAAGTTATCGGGTATTTTATTTTTAAGATTATTTAATTAGAATCAACTAATCCAAAATATAAAATTGAAATCAGTTGAAAGTTAGTTGAAATTAGTTGTAAATTAGTGGAATGAGTTAAAAATTAGTCGAAATCAGTTTAAAATTCTCAAATTTGAATACTTTTTGAATATTTTTTACTATTTTTCAACTAATTTGACCTAAAGTATAAACTTGAAGTCAATTGAAAATTAGCGAGTAAGTCAAAATTTAGTCAAAATTATTTTAAAATTAGTGGAAGTATGTTGAAAATATTTTTGTAGGTTTCTGAGATTAAATTATCTCGTTTATCTCGAAAATAAATGCTTAACTCTTGAAAATCGGTTATTATTGAAATGTTTCATATTTGACTCTTGAAAATCAATTTAATCAAGAGAGTTAGAAGTTATAAATAACTCATCTTCTTTCATTTGTACTCCATCCTCTCAATTTTCTTTGATTCTTGACTTGAATTCTTCTTTATGCCTATAGTATCTAACATCACAAATCATTTTTATCTCTTACCCATGACAATTTTTTACAGTCAATTTATCTTTGCGTGTTAGCCATGTAATAGTGAAGGACTTTATTGCTTTTTGCTTCTCTTGCACTTCATTATTCAGCATGAAGATGGCATCTTTCTTAATTTATGCTAGTAATTGCATCCTCAGAGACATCTTTAGATTTATCGTCAATTTTTAGTATTATGGAACGAGTAATACCCGCCTCATTTAGTAAATGGGGCAGGGCTTTTTTTTTTTTTAACTCAATCGGGTTTCGGGTTTGGGGTGGGGTTTGGATAATAGTAATATCCACCCCAAATCCGAACTGATTATATATATTATATATATTTTTATGTTTAATATTATATTTATATTTGATTTATATATTTTTTTAATTTATAGTTATTTTTTATGTGAAATATAAATTATATTATACGAATATGTGAAAAAAAAATATATAAATAAATATATAATTTCTAAAAAAATAAAAAATATATATATATATGGATATTATCCGCCCCGCTTCACCCCTAAATGGGGCTAGTGGTGGGATAAGTATTTTTATTTATAAATAATCGGGTCAAATTTTACAAAACCCGACCCAAACTCGACCCTTGTCATCCCCATATATTTTAGGACAAACCGTGTCTCTAAACAATTTGTCATCTCATATAATTATATCTTTGTACAATTTGTCATCTCATGCAATACTTGTTAATAAATAATAATAATAAAGGTTGCTTTTTTATTCGCAATAATCTTATATTTTACTTTTACTTTACAATAATTTAATACAATTACCCAGCTTTTAATATATTTTGACTATTTTTAAATTAAATTTTGACTGATCAAATATAATATTCAAGTCAAATTCAGCAGAAAATTAGTCAAAAATAATAGAGAATTAGTCAAAAATAATATAAAATTAATCGAAGTTAGCAAATATTTAGTCCTAAACTTTAAAAATTGGACCTAGTTAAAGTTTAAACTAAATTTCTACCAATATTAGATATTATTTTAATATATTTATCTGAAATCCAACTTGATTTTGATTAATTTAGTATTATTTTCGACTAATTAAAGATTAATTTTGAATTAGTCGAAATCAATTGAAAATTAGTTGAAATCAGTTGAAAATATAACTAATTTCTTTTTTCAGGTTTCTATTAACACATATGACGATCTTATAATCAGTGGCATATTTAAGGGCCATATATTCTGAACCGATTAATATTGAAACCGTCACATTTGACTCTTAAAGATCAGCGAATAATAACTCCAAGGAGTGACAATTAAGGGATTTGAAGGTTGTAAATAACTCATCTTTTTTTTGTACTCCATCCTTTCAATTTCTTATCCTTGGATAAATAAACATAATTAAAAAGGATTTTTTAAATCTTCTTTCTGCCCATTGTCTCTGACATGATAAATTATTCTCATCTCTTAAGCAGTAAGAAAATTTTTTATCTGAAACTAATCTTGATATTTACTTCTTTACGAAATTGAATATCTGTTAATGTTGATTTCATTTATGGGAATCTTATTTTTTCAACTTATATGAAAAAATAATATATGATTGTTCATAATCAACTTACCTCTGTATATTTATCATGCTTATAGTAATAAAGGTCGTTGCAATTTTTTATTATTCTTCATTATTTAGCATGAAACAGAGACTCCTTTGAAGTTTGTCAATTTTATAATGTTTGACGGTAAGGGCATCTTCATATTCATCTTTTCATAGTCAATTTACCTATGTGTGTTAGTCATATAACAATGTAAAACAATACTTCTTCTTTTTTTCGATTGTTTTTCACTATTTAGTATGAAATTTGCCTGCTTGTTAATATTTGTAGTAAAAACATTATTAGAGATATCTTCAGATTTATAGAGCTTATAGAGACTTTTTTTTATTAATATATTGTGTCTTATGACAATTTGCTATTTTTTATAATATATGTCTTTATACAGTATTTTGTTTTATAATAATAAAAAATAATTTTTTATTCGTAATAATCTTCACTTTTATTTTTTACTTATTGTAATTCAGTTCGATTAATTTAAATAATTTAGATATATAAACACAATTTGTTGATCAAAGAAACGTTTAATGATAAGTATAATTAATGACGGGCTTGGTATCCAGATAATAACAGCAAGAAAAAGGCATAAACTAATTAGTAGATAACGAGGAAAAAAATTTTAGTTGACCAATCATGTAATTTTGTAAAAGCTCCAAATCTTAAAAATAGGAAGCAAAACTAACAGAGTTTATTAAGACTAATCATGTAATTTTTAAAATATCAGAAGAAAATTATAAATGATGCCCTATTGCTTATACAGAGAACTACTCATTACCCAACGTTTACTTAATTCTATCAATTTCCCTCTTAAATTTATAAGCACAAGTTGATCAAGTTGTACGGTCTACTTGCTCCCTTGAACCGACACAAGATTACATAAATAAATGATAAAAGATGCATAATGTCAAAAAAACAATATATTGGTCTCAAAAAGACAAAAATTTGTTGCATATGAAAAACATAAAAGTTTCAATTGCAGCATCATAATATTATATAACAGAAAAAAATACCTGCACTAACAGTTAAACACATCAGCAAGTTAAACACATCAGCAAGAAAGCTACAACTTTCTCATTTGTTAGACTCCCACTCCCTGTTATGGCTGCATGAAATCAGGATCTTGCTATAACAGCTGAATTTGTGGACACTATTATCAAAAATCTGAGTTTTTATAACTTTTAGCTATTAATTATACTCAAAACATCCCTGGAACACAATTATTTGGTGAAAGTTAGACCAAGCACAGGACATTTATTTGGTGAGCCATGTCCTCCTTGCTTTCTCCAAAATCATCTTTGGATTTGGCTGGATATCTAACTTTCAAATTTTATGAAACTAAAGAGAGTTTGATTTTTCAACCCTAAGTAGATTGCTCTTTAGTCACACCTAACTCAACACTTGCATATCTAATTAAACATAAACAAGGACAACAAAAGTAAAGAAAAGAGGAAAACAAAACTGAAACTGCAACACATCGATCATATTCATCCTAAAAGAGAAGCAATCTGTGACTGTGAGAGAAGGAAAATTTTATGCTTGGATCCAGCAACTCGCACCAATTATTGTTGGGCGAAGAAGAAGACGATGTTTGTAAGTCAGATAGCACTTTCTCGATCTGAAGACCGAGCCGACGGAAATGACGATGAAGATTACGACAAATTTATGTTTGATGGGAGTGAAAGGCAAGTCTGTAAGATGTTGCTTACATGGCAAATGTACGGGGGCGTTTGTTGCTTACGTGGCCAAAGCAAATAATGTGGTGAATTTTGCTTATGTGGAACTAAGTGACATAGCATATATAGTTGAGTGGAATAAACTACAAACGTGGCTATGGTGACATGAAAAAACATGACATGGCAGATGGTCAAAATGGCAGATTTCATTGATATGCACTAGTGATGTGGTTAAAATGATGACATGGATATATGCTGCTTATGTGGTTTAAGTTGATGTGGCAGAAATTGATGACATGGACAATTTTGTTTAATTGGAAGTGAATGATGTGGCATATATTGCTGATGTGTACACCAAATGATGACATAGCAGTGAGTGATGTGGCACCACTTGTTGATGTGTACACATTGTGATGATAGAGCAGTGGATGGCATGTTAAGCATTTTTTTTTTAATCACAGGTACGTGTGTAAAAGAACCTAGTCATTTGGGAGCAGTTTGATATTCAGTTGGATAAAAACTCGTTTGGTTTATTTTATAACTTAGTCAGATTTAAATCTTATTTTAAAACTCGATAAATAAATAAGTCGAGTTTAAATAAAGTTAAGTTTGATTCGATTAAATTCGTGAATAACTTGATCACAAGTCTGTAGACATGCTCGATTAATAAGCTTGAGAATAATTTAATTATTATTATTATTATTATTATTATTAACCTAATAATTTTGGTATTTCAAAATTTTTTTTTATCACTCCTATAATTTTTTTTTTATAATTTAATTTGACTAAAATACACATGCTCTTAATTTTCTTATCTATGTTACTCTTAAATAAATACTATATAATTATAATTATATTTATGTAATATTAATAAAATTTTAGATGAAGATTCTATTAATATTAATATAATCTAATATTTTAATATTTAAAAATATATTTTTTATTAATTAATAAAAATAAGACACATATAATGCTTAATTTTATGATTGATTTTTTTTTCATTAATTGGATACTTTTACTTTTATGTATTTTTTATTATGATTATTTTATTATAAATGAATATTTAGTTATAAGCAATAATCAAAATGAGTTGTACTTGAGTTTGAACCAAACTCAATTATAATTTAATGAATTGAGTTCATCTTGATTTATAAATAATTTTTTTTTTATGCTCAAGCTCATTTAATAATTAAATGAATTGAGTTTGAATATGATTTATTGCTTAATTTGAAGTTTGAATTTGAACTTGAGTTCGAAAAAAAATTAATGAGTTGAGTCTGTTCAAGTTAAAGTTTAGTTCAATTTGATGAGATTGGAGCCCTAATCACACATTGTGATGATGTGGCACTAATGATGCAGATAATTTATGACATGGACGATATTGCTTATGTGGACTATGTGACATGGAATAAGTTGAAATGTACTGTTATGCTGATGTGGGACATGTTGATGTATGTGATGATATGGATGGGCCTTGATAATATGAATAGCATAATGTAGGCCTAGGGCCAATTGAGCCCATTTAAACAGTTTAGTGGCCCAATTTTTAACATAAAAATACAGTTGGCTAAATATGAGCCCAACTAAACACTTAATAAGGCCAATTTGAGTCCAACAAAATGAAGCCTAAAACCCAATAAAACAGATCAAGCCCACGATTAACGTCTGGTCTCTTCTCTGTTCCTTTTTCTTTCATGGTTGTTGCGTAAAGTTACTTTGCAAGCTTTACCTTGCAGTCATGGCCATTTAGATCAATAATCTTAACCAGAATATATAAAAAAATTCACTCTTATAAATTTTAGCTATATCTCTAATTGTGAGCTTGTATTTGTTTCGAACATGATACTCTTAAATCTCTCAATTTGGGAAGATATTGGCATTCAACACAATACGAAGGGCAAGCTTGGGTTGTTTTCGTGGATGCTCAATCAAAGCAGGTAATGCTTCAGTGATTTTGAGTTACAATTGCTTTTTGAAATAGTCCAGTTGGATCGGAGACCTGAATTTTGTTGCTTTTGAGATGAATCTCGTCACTAATGGTTCAGAATTTTTTCATATTGACAACATGCATTTTGAGCAGTTTTTATAAAATCGAAGTTTTACTGTGAGTTCAGCAGTAAAGGTCTATGTGCATGATGAGTGGGCTTTTGAGCATCCGAGTGGGTTGATAAGGGGAAATCTGGTTGAAATATATTCAAGTGTAATTACGTTAGGATGTGCCTTCGCTGTTTGGAAATCAATTCAATAGTGAAAGGAAAGGTTTTCTGCAAGGGGAAGACTAACTCTTCAAGACCTCACTTCAGGGATAGCATTGTTGTAAATGGTTTGACTATGTTCAAAATAGACCTGTAGATGCAAGCTAGAAGCTTTGTGTGTGCTCTCATTGATGGTTGCTTCCCCATTTTTGATTTATTGAACTTTTCTAATTTGGAAAGATTGGTGTTTGTTCTGTGTTAATGAAATTAGATTCTCGTGTAATCTGTTAATCTGTTCGGTCTTGCTAGAAGCTTGGAGAAGGTTGAGGATGACTTTTCCCAACTTCTTTGTTTTATCATTTTCAACTTCTCTCCCAAATTTTATCCCCGGAAAGGTGAAGGTTCACATTAACATTTTTGTCATTTGCCATGTCCACTCTGCCAAGTGAACAACCACTGGTTATTTGCTGCCTCAACAAGGTAAGTCTTAAATTCCCTTGGATTTTTTGGTCTTATAACGGTGTGTTTTCTTGCAGCTTTTGTTTTAAAATTTCATATATAATTGGATTATTGATTTATGTGATTGATGGATGCCGCAACCCCTCATGGGACTTGAAGAATGATCCTGGCAAGGAGACTGCCAGCTTCACCTCTCAGGCCATCACCATGAACAGCTCTGGTTAGACTGGAAATGGATATGCTGTTAAATTTGCTTAGACCCTTCCAAAAATTGATAGGAGCCCAAGTTCTTGAAGAAAGGTGATGCTGGATTTTTTAAGATGATTCCCATCAAGCCAATGGTTGTGGAGACCTTTTCTAAGTACCC
This sequence comes from Aleurites moluccanus, assembly GCA_948193065.1. Lineage (NCBI taxonomy): Eukaryota > Viridiplantae > Streptophyta > Magnoliopsida > Malpighiales > Euphorbiaceae > Aleurites > Aleurites moluccanus. The sequence continues at coordinate 3,939 of CANXYC010087887.1, read as the reverse complement.
TTCTCTTGGTGGTTTTGCTATGAGGGACAGGTGACAGACTGTTGCTGTTGGTTTCATCAAGAGTGTTGATGTAAGGACTCAACTGGTGCAAAAGGTAAGTGTGCAGCAAAGTAGGGTCTCCATACGTAAGCATGCAAATCTATGTTAAACTCTTGCTTTTGGTTACTTCAGAATATGTTCAGAACCCTTGAATTTGGTTAAAATAAATTCATAAATAGATCACTTGTAAGTGGAGAAAAAGAAAACAAATTTTTCTAAATGAACTACTGGTAAATTACACAAAAACTGAGATTATAAATACAACAATTTACCCAAGGCCCAAGTTGAATAGATTTTCCGTTACAGCAAATATCCTTTTAAAAGGACAGAGAAATTTGAAAAAAAAAAAACATACATTTTTTTTATTACGTAGGAAATTATTTTAAAAAAACAATTATAGTACAATACTTCAACCAGTCTTAAAAAAATAAAGAACAAAAATTCACACAATTCTATTCTTGATCATCCTAAAAACAGGAAATAAAATAATTAACACAATCTCGCAAACAAAAAGCACCAGAAGAATCAAAACTAAAATCTCTTCAGGACCCCGCTTCATTCTAGAAGACACCAATTGCCAAAATAAGTAAAAAAACGTGAACGCAGTGAAGGAAGCTAAAAGGCGTAAGCTCATCCATCTATTGTTATCATATCTAGTACGTCCTGGGGTCAGCAGAATTCCTATGAGAGCAAGAGATGTTAAAAGAACGAAACCATCCAATAATACCAAAAAGGCATATTTATCATTTTTTTTTTTAACATCATCTTGATTGTAGAGTGTTGTGTTCCAGGGCTTTTCTAATGCAGTAGAAGTATTAGAAATTGAAGTAACATTGGCACCCGGGGTTAGGATCGACTCTGTCCAGAAACCTCCTCGTAGATAAACAGCAATCTGGCAGCAAGTAGCTGCAATAAATGATGCCATTACCAAAAGCCCACTTGTTACAATTTTCAAATTTTCACGTTGTTCATTACTCTCATTTAACCTTTTTCCACCTGCAGATATAATCATCCTTTGTATATCTATATCTTTTTGAGACATGAGATCAACCACTAGAACATCCAAAGGTGTAAGCCCAGATGAGTTTACGGCATTCACTTCCAAGTTAAGCCTACGTTCCGTAGCAGTATGCAAGAGCCGTTTTATTATCTGTCACCAATAATAATCGGTCAGTCTAAACAAACAATATTAGAATTACAAAAAATCATATTGCAGCAAATATTGAAATTAATATCATTGATTTTAACATTATTATATGATACTTGACACTAAAAATAATGATTAAGAGCATTTGCATTTTGATATGTGTTAAATTTAGGTTATATTTTAAATCATTGTGAAATGATTTGGTAGGTTTTTATCTATTTTATTTTGATTTTGTTTAAGATTTGATGTTATTTGTTAGTTTTGAAATTTTGAAAGAAGATTGAGAATAAGAAAATTTTATGATTAAAAATCAATAAAATTAGAGAAAAATCTGTTGAGAATAATCGATATCTAATTATTGGAAGACACAACCTGGTTTTTAGAGTTCAATCCACTTAAGACCCAATTATTGGATTAAGGAGATATAGAAGTAATACCCGGTTATTGCTCTATAATTATCCAATTATTGTATCTTGGACCCGGTAATTATTGGAAAAGAGGATTTTTATCTATTTAACAAAGAGAAAAGCTCTTTTAAAAGTGTGGAAGAATTTTTAAGAAGATTAGAAAGGAAAATATCAAGAACAAGCAAGAAAAACTTAAAATTAGAGAAACTAACGACTAGCAATTGAATTTTGCTATAGAAAATAATTTATTTATAAATTTTATTTGTTCTTAGTTTCATTTATAGTTTTAGCATGTTGAACTTTTTCAATATCTCAATAAAGTGCGCAATTATATTTATAAATATGTGTGAATAAATTTTTTATTCTAGAATTTTAGAATTTAAATGTAATTAATCGATTATCTTATGTTTTATTAAATTGGTTAATTTATTGATCTAAAATAATAATTGTCCACTATTAAATAATAATCTAAAATGATGTATGATGGACCGAGAAAGAAAATATGTTATTAATTTATTAAATTAATAAACTAAGGATAGTATTGCTAAAATATTAAAATACACGTAGTATTACTAAAATATTAGAATACACTTTATAAAATTTTAAAGTTACTAATCCTCTTAATAGATCTGCATCAACATAGTGATTACGAAAATAAATATAAAATTGATGTAAATACATATGTAATTCCTTAAGAAAGAATTATATATATTTTCGAATAATTAATTTATTAACCAGAAAACACGAATAATCAATCATGAGTTATTAGAATCATAGAAGATCAATTAAAAAAATTTAAATTTTAGACTTATTTTATTTTTATATTTTTAGAAATTCTTGAAACGAAAAAAATTTTTATTTTTAAATCACATTTTTGTTTTTATTCTTAAATTAAATTCTTATTTCATCTAAATAATGAAAAAAAATATTAATTTTAATACTTAACACCACCTTCTTGTAACAATGATATTTTACTCATCATTATAATTTTTATGAATGATTCGTGTACTAAAAAAAAAAATTCACAACACATTTACTGTTATATATTACAGCATATTAATTATAGTACCAAAAATTGTTAGTGGGTTTAATGGTTCTCTAAAAAGTAGGCTTTTTTTAACAAATATGAAATGTCAAGTATATTATCCTAAAGGAGATATAGCACTATAAAATTGTATGGATTCAATTTTAGGTCTGCTTGTATCAATAAAAAAAATATTTGGGTTCAAATTAAAATCACTTCTTCACTTTTCAATGAACCAAAATATTTAACTTTTAATTGTTAGATAATATTTTGATATTCACCTAGTATATCAACGAATGAAACGAGAAAAAAAAAATCACTCAGAACACAAGATTTAATTTGCTCGACAAGATTGCTTACATTCACCGCTACGCTAGGATTTTATTAGGTTTTTTGAAACAAGTTGCAAGTGACATTACAATCCCTTATATATGGAGAAATAACGAGAAATTAAAGTAGTCCGTAACACTGGGCCAAAAAACTCACTGTGCTAACTATGCGTAGGTGTCAAACTGCGTGGATCAGACTCTACATCTTCAATATATCTTATATAAATTGAGATACTATAGTCTAAAAAATAAAAAAATATATTTGGTGGGGTGGGTAAATCCTAATATTTTCTATTATACCAACTGTTAATAACATGAACATGGTGAAAGTGTTGCCAAATGTTTGTTGATGGTAATATTATTAAAACCTTTCTAGTTATAGGATATTTTGCATGCACCGAATGCTAATTGATGTTAATTTTCATTGAAATCTAAAGGTTTTGTCGTTTTAGAAGCAAATAAATTATTGAAAATTTGATTTTTCTTGTGATATTTTGAGAATGATTTAGTACCTTAATTTGTTTCCGAACTATGGCCAAATGCAGGACTGTATTGCTTTCTTTATCAGCCAGATTCAATAAATGACCGGCATACGGTCCATCAAGTAGAACCTGCAATACCTGATGAGATGGAGATGCTCTATTCTTCACAGCAAGGTGAAATACTGTCTCCTCCTGAATAGTCAAACTTAAAGCAGATTCAGGAAAGGCTTCTAGCAGTCTATTCACGACGTCAATGTGGTTTTTAACCACTGCATAATGCAGAGGATTCCTCCCACCCTTATCTTTCTTCAAGCAAAGCTGTCTATTGACTGGGTTATCGTAGGAAGGATGTCCATATCTCAGCAGGAGCTCTACTATCCGTAAATGGCCATTGGAAGAAGCTAAGTGTAAAGCATTGCAACCATCTGGATTTACTAGTTTAAGAAATCCTGGATTCTCTTGTAAAAATTCCCTTGCAAAATTCTCTTTCCCAAACAAGCAAGCTATGTGC